>LPNX011136632.1:407909-551670 GCA_001517045.1 Pseudotsuga menziesii | reverse complement strand
ATCAAGTTCCTGCAAACATTCACTCAAAATCACTTCCTTACTATCTTCCCTTTTCCTCAAATGAAACTCCTGAATCACATTCAGCTGAATGAATTCTTCTTGGAGCAAAAACTGAGCAGCCTTTGCTCTCTTCATTGAGTACTTTTAAAGATTGCCTAGGTCTTAGTTGGGTTAACTGTCATTTAATGAGCCACCTGCTCACATTCCACTTTCTTGGGGAATCATGACCCCAATTATAGGGAAGTTGCCACCTGCAACTTAGGAAGTGCTTGAGGATGCTGCCACTTGTCCTTTGCCTCTCCACCTAGTTCCAACACCCAGTTTGACCAGTAACCTCTTTTAACAGCTCTCCCATGCTGTTGTCTCCATAATTTATTTATTATTAATAAAATATTCTCAATTACACTCCATAACTGTTGACTCTGCTGAGTCATCAATCCCTACTTAGGATTAAGTTTAACATAATGTTTCAGAAAATAATAAAACAAATTACATAATTTTACAAAATTGGGGTATGTGACACTTAGATAGTGCTAGCTAACTGATTGTGAACTAACTGGAAGCTAACTAAGACTAACTAGTACTAACTCCAACTAATTGATGTAGGTTGGTGTTGGGACTCCCAGTGGCTCCTAAAATGTAGAGATTGGTCTAGGAGGCACCCAAACTGATGCATGCACATGCAGTAAGTCGAAGTTAACCTCTAACAGTGTTCCCCACACTCTAATGACTGGTACATGTGGCTCCATTAGGCCAAGTGGACCCAATTAATTAATTAAGGTTCCTAAGTTAGGCTGAATAATCTAATAGACAAATGATCAAGGGAGGATTAATAATCCTAACACCCCCGCTGAATACTAACTTGGACAACTGTGGGCCTTGGAAACAAGGCCATAAGTCACCCATGTACAATCTAAAAGATAAAATGTTGCTTAATACAACCGAGGTAATAGGGGAAAACCTCATGGGAAAAAACTCCCCTCAAAATAAGCAGGAATACAAATTTTGAATAAAAACTTGTGAAAAAATTTGCTGCCATTTGCAGCACTATGCAACAGCAAAATGCAATATCTTGGTTCTTTTGTGCAAGTGAACCTCTGAATCCAAACAAAATGCTTATGTCTTGAGGAGTCTTCCTCTTTGGAAGAAGAATAATGTACTCAACTGAATCAGAAATATAAACAACTGCACAGTGAAAACAGGACCCATGTGGAGCAGCTGAAATCAACTGATGAGAGAGCAAGAGTTCTTGAGAATTCGAACCCTGTGAGGAACACCCAAGAACCTGATATATGTCAGCCTTGAACAACAAACCATGAGTGGTAATATCAGCCCCAAGTGTTAGGAGCAAGTGTTCGGGTAGATGCAGAATGTCTTCCTCTTTACTAGTTATGTGAGGAGATGTGCATGTGACCAAAGGTAGAGAAGCCCTGGGACTATGGAGAGCGAATGCTTGAGCTCCATAATCTGATATTGCTTCAGAAATAACCAATAATTCACAAAATCTAATATCAGCAAACTCATAAGAGAGAACTAACACCGAATCCTCAACAACAAAATTTAAGGAGACTTGCGGTGCTTGATTTGTCACACCAAAGTTGATGAAACCAGTTACAAGCAATACTGAAAGCTCTTGAATCTTAAAACCTGAACAAAATATTATCAAATCAGAAAATAAATCAGATCCAAATAGGTTCATATCAGATCCAAAACTTTGCAACGAAATCAAATCTCCAGCAACAATTTTGAAGGAGACTTGCGGTACTTTATTTTTCCCACCAAAATTGATGAGGGCATCTACAAGCATTACTGAAAGCTCTTGAAACTTAAAACCTGAAAAAAAAATATATCAGATCATATCTAAATAATATCATATCAGATCCAAATAAGTTCATATCAGATCCAAGAGTGTGCCCCACCGAGATGGTAGATGCACAATTTTCTCCTTCTTCAAAATTCTGATTTTTGGTGCATGCAATCCTGTAGGAATTTATTGGAAGCTCTAGATTAATGAGAGTAAGTGGATAACTCCTATAATATGATATTATTTCCATAATATCCATGGTATTACTTATATGCACACCAACAACATTATTAGATATAGAGAAATCAAATTCCTCTACCTTTTCTGAAACAATCACCGGTAAACTACGCACAAAATTTAAAGAATCACTGGAGAATTTTTGCAAAGAATAGAAGGAGTGTTTTTCATCAATAACAAAGATTCGAATGTCTTCTTCTGGATCAACCACGTGAGGAGATGAGATATTAGAGAGCTCATTCACTTTTGGAGCAGCAAGAGAAGGAGTCACTCCAAGGAGACTTTCTTCAATTCGAATTGACTGTAGGGAAAATTTTGCTTCTTCTTCATCTTCAACAATTTGCTTTTTTGTAGGAGAGGGAATGAACTCATCATGCTGGATTTTATCTGAACCTCTCTCAACATCTGGGATTTTAGAGTCATCTCCCATATGACTGCTAGGTCCTTCTGATAGAGGGAAAGTGATGAAGGATTTCCTAGAGGCAACCATGTGGTTGGATGCTCCAGAATCTATCAAATAAGCCTTTGATAGAGAGAGGCTTTCATGCAAGCATATCTCATCTTCTTCAAATTGCTCTTCATCATCAGACATATTTGCACCTTGTGGAAGGGCAATATTGTTCTGTACACATAGATCTTTCATATGGTCGAGGGTCTTCTTCATGCACGAGTCTTCTGGATGAAAACCCCTCATACAATAGGGACACTTTTTCTTTTCGAACTTCTTCTTTTTCTTAGAGCCGGAGGCTCCTTCAGAAGTCTGTTGATTCCATTTAGGCTTCTAATCAGTTTCCATAGGCTCCTTCTTCTTTGATTTCCCTTTGGCTTGCGCTTTTCTAGAGTCAATAACTAGGATATCCTGATCTTTGGAGGTCTTGATGACTCCCATTCCAATCAACTTTTATTGCTCCTTGATTAAGGACTCAAAAAAGGAATCAATTTAAGGAATTTTCCAACTAGGGAAGCCATCCCGCTTCGAATGAAATATAGAAACAAATAAAGAATACTCAGGACTAAGTTTGCTAAGTATGGAGAGGACATTTTGCTCATCCTTTCGTTCTGTTTCGCATTGCCTGCATTGAAGTGCAAGAGACTTGAATTTAGTAAAGAATTGCTCAATAGTCTTGAAACTGTTGGGATGTAAGTCTACCAGCTCATTCTCCAGGAGGTATCCCCGAAGCTCTTCTTGTTTGCCAAACAAGTCTTCAAGCTTCTTGTAAGCTTCTCTGGGAGTCTCCAAACCTTCAAGGTGGAAGAGGAGATCTCTGGATATATGAGTGCATAGATAACTGAAAGCTTCATCACAACGGTTCAGAAACTTGTTCTTTTCAACTGGCTGATGGGGCTCAACCTCTCTTCCAAGTATTGTCCTGAGGTAGACATGTTTGCGCAAGGCCAGCTGCATATCAATCCTCCAATCAAGATAATTAGAAGTTGTAAGGATCCGTGGTGTAGGAGATTGAGAATCCATAATTCTTCTGGCTGAAAGATCACAAAACTTCATACAAGCTACGCAGCACCTGTAGATTTTCACTACAAAACACTAAAACATTCAAACTGTTACAATCATGCTTTTCCTCCTGAGATGGACATTTTTTTAGAGTCCGTCACGCCCACACTGCTACTCTGAATAAATCCATAGGAAGCAAGGTACCTTTTGTGGGACTTATGTGGAAACCCAACTACTTCTGATGTTCAATGGAGAGAAACAACATGAATCTTGCATGAGAAGGCTCTGATACCATATTAGAATTTGAATGCCATTTAGATCTTCAAGCAAATAGTTCTTAATTATGATTGCAGTAAATGGAGAATGAAAATACAAATTGAACAAAACAAACCACACAGGAAACAAATGAGTATTGCTCATGAATTTACAGTATCATTCACATTAATTAAATTCAGTGTTACAATAGTTTATGTAGGAATTCGAATCAATTAGGGATGGATTCGAATCTCCCCACTGGATGTGACTGGATCTAATTGACCATCTAACTCATGGTGTCTCAATCAATATCGGAGTCCAATAGATCAACTCTAGATGTCCAACCAACTCATACAATCAGTAATAACTAGTTAACTCAGTGCAACTAAGTGTGGTAGGTGGGAAAAGACGCCTTCTCCACATGTAGCCATGCATAGCTAGCGCTAGCTAACTGATTGTGAACTAACTGAAAGTATCTGAAAGCTAACTAAGACTAACTAGTACAAACTCCAACTAACTAATGTAGGTTGGTGTCGGGATTCCCAGTGGCTTCTAAAATGTAGGGATTGGTCTAGGAGGCACCCAAACTGATGCATGCACATGCAATAAGTGGCAGTTAATCTCTAGCAGTGTTTCCCACACTCTAGCGACTAGTACATGTGGCCCCATTAGGCCAAGTGGACCCAAGAGTACTAGTGGACCGAATTAATTAATTAAGGTTCCTAAGTTAGGCTAAATAATCTAATAGACAGATGATCAAGGGAGGATTAATAATCCTAACAATGGATCTATTCTTCCATCCGCTGGGCATTACCAAAAACAAATTTCTAGTTTGGAGAACAATGAGGAAAATGCAACAATTCATGAGGGAGAGACCCCAGCCACTGAGCATCACAAAAATGTGAATCCCTGCTGCACATGCACTCATCAACAACAAACATATTTTTGGGCATGAAGGAGTGAGGAAACAACAGAAGTCATGAGGGGAAGCGCTCAACAAACCCTAGTCGCATGAGGAAAGGGAAAACACCCTCTCAAACCCCCCCAAAACGTGAATCTCTGCTGCGCCTTCACTCAGCAACAACAAAGTGGGTTTTCTCACTTGCACATACACTTCAGCAACCCAAAAACGACTTCCCAGCCCCACATACACTCAGTAACCCCCAAATCAACTTCCCAATCCTGGAGAAAAATAGAAAGACTACAACAACGTGAAAGAGGGAGCTTCGTAAGCTTCCGTAGCGTGAGGAAAATGAAGGATGTCCTTGCCTAATGGGTTGGGTAGACACTTTGTGGTGTTTACTTATCCCATAATCCAAACATGTTTTCCAAAACTGGTTAGTCTTCCCAATTCAAATTTGACCTCCATACCTTTCCATCTCCATGCATTAACTCACTCAACCACTTCTAAATGACTAGGCATAAAAAGACAAGATGGGTAGTTGTCAGATTGATGGGTTTTCCCATTAACATTTGGCTTTTCCCCATTGGCTCAAGAGTTTGACTAACTCCCCTCCCTATCCCTTGTGGAATCATGCTCCCATCTCTTTAATGTTTGCAGTCCCATAGCTAGTTGTGGTTTTATATTAATTTGTACATTTACATGATATATCAAAATATATCTACCATGCTTGACTTAGCACTATCACCATAGGTATCAACCTCGATCACCTATCCACAAAACATTCATCAATGGCAGGGCCTTAGCCTTGAGCTCCATGCCATGATCTCAATACAATATTTACATTATGTGCAATTAAATACCATGGGGTCGAAACTAGGGCACACATTCCCCTCCCCCTTGGGGTCAAAACCAGGGTGTTACATTACACTCCTTCAAGACTGAACAAATACTTTATTGTTTGCAACATAACAAAAAAATTTAGTGTGTCCATACACCTATTCACAACAAATACCTTGACTTGCTAACATAACAAGCACATGCTCCAAGCCTTAAACATTCCAATGGCATGTAATATTGGTTAATGGCTTAGCCATAATTGACATATGAACAATATTAACCACTAGATGAAACATTATATATTGCCATGCATTGGACAACAAGTTATGTTGACTTACAATTTATGGGTCCAAGCAAACTTTGCAAAGGAAGCGCTAAGAAGGGTAATACATATTGTATACACACAAGGATCAATTTACCCCACCTTACCAACATATGATGTTGTCGAGTTTGATGCACATTTCTGTCCACCATGGGACCAAAAAGCAAAACAATGTACCAAATCCACCCATACAAAGCACAAAATAAAAAAATAAATCTCAATGAAGATGGCATGGGCATTGACTTACATATACCCTAGATGTAACACTAAAGAAGGAAACCATTGACTTTGACAACTATGAACATCAAAGTTCAACCTTCACAAAAATGTCACATCTCACCATGTTAATAGGGTTGCAAATATTGTCTAAATTTTCCTTTGAATGATATGCAAAAATGGAACTTAATGCATACATCTCACTTCAAAAGAGAGAAGAATCATGTTTACATAGTGTATTACTTTAACAAACTGCAATTCTTATCATAAAATGTAATTGCTTTTCGAGTTTTTTATAAGTCCTCCTCTTGTTCTTAATTATGTTCAATAACTGCAGTGTTTAGACTATAGATCCTCACAGTAATGAACATGATGAACAAAATATATAAAAAATCAAGACATGTTCTCTAAATGTAATTTATGTCGTTCCCATATTCTCTCAATTTATCACAATTCATCACAATTCATTCATTCACTGTTATTCTAGAATTGCTTTTGCTTTCCAAAAACTGTATTGCCTAGTAGAAGATGTCACATCTATCATAATGTGATAAATGAAATTGTTTCAATGTTTGACATTTCCCTTCACCCATTTGAGGGGTATGATTAATGTCACATCTATCACAATGTAATACTTATAAATGAAATGATTTCATGGTTTGGCATTTCCATTCACCAATTGAGGAGTATGATTAACATATAGTCAACAAGTTTTGGAAAAAGGATTAAAGGCCAACCCGGGTTTGGAAGCTATCATTCAACCGTATACACTTAGTTATACTTACAATCATGACATATGAATGTTATAATAACAAAACCGATCTCCCATGTTGCTTTGTTGACTTTATGAAAACTTTTGGGATTTTTCTTAGAAATAACGTTAGGAATATATTAGAAGAGTTAAAGGTTCCATTTGAGTTGAGAATTGTTGCAATAAGGTTGTACCCGAATTTCATTGGTACAACCTTATTGAGAGTTGGTTGGAAGAAATTAATTGGAATATAGGAGTAATGCAAGGTTATCCCTTTTGACATTTATATTGATAAGTTTGAGGCATGGTTGGAAGAAATAGGTTGTGCTAGCACTACGTTAGCTAGAATATTGACATTACTAGAATGGTAAGGTGTCCCTAAGATATTGACAAACAACTAATAATTCTTAATTATTTCTATTCTATCACAAGTATTCTGGTAAACATCACCCCAAAAAAGTTATTATAATCAAAACTAAAAAGATCACTCAAGCTAATTTTTGTGTCCGAGAATACTCAAGGGAAGTCACTTCATACACATATCTAGAAGTCAACCTTCATCACAAGCTTAAGTTCAATTATTGCATTGAGAAATTGATTAATGGAGGGTGGAAAGCCTATTTTGGCATGGAAAATAAGTGTGAATCAACAAACTTCTGGTTGTGAGGAAAAAAAAATCTCCTCTTTGAGACTATTGTAACTCCTGTTAACTTATATGGATGTCAAGTTTGGGGTTGCAACATCTCTAAAGAATTGTGGAGAATATCCAACAAATTTAAAAACATTTTTTTGTTTAAATTTATAATCTTAGATTTAAAAGCAATATGACTAATGTTATCCTCCTCATAGAAGTTGGTATTTCCCCACATCGAGAATACAACTATGACTAGGTGCATAATGTACAAGCACAAGATAACTAAAATGAAAGACAATAAGTTTCCTAATATTGCATTGACTACAGTCAAAGTCACCCACAACATAAGAGGGAATGACATAAAAATGCTAGAACTTCTCTCAATGATTAGAGAATATAAGAGGAGGTCACTTTGTAGAATATTGATTTCATTGTAAAGGTGCATGCTAAACTCTGGACCATTTGCACCTAAAATCCGGCGAGTTTTCTGGCCAAAATTCGGCTGAAATCGTTGAAAATGTAGTTTCCAGTGATTGGAATTGCATAAACTGGGTGCCTCGAGGGTAATTGAGGGTCCTGAATCCATTTATGCAATAAAAATTGCAATTTTAACACTAGAAATCTCATTTTCAACAACAAATCGTGTTGTCAGATTCCAACCAAACTTACCTGAAAAGGTGCAAATGGTCTAGAGATTACTATCACATCTAACTTTAAGGAGAAATTGTGGTGTGATTATGAAATAAACAAAAATAAAAAAATAGTACTACTACTACTAATAATATACTTTTGCCTCGGAGTGTAGATAAGTTTGGCTATAGGGTGCACTATTAAGGCATTCCTTGTGGCGTCATAGATTCAAACCTCAAACGAGCTCTTTGTGTCGCACGTGAGACAATGTTGGTATGCCTAAGGTTATAGTGGTAGCAGACCAGAAGCAACCCCATATCACGTGAGTACAACCCCAACCCTAGTTGCCAATTCCCTTAGATATAATATAATAATAATAATAATAATAACAACAATAATATATTTTTAGTGTCACATCCAAGCAAGACACCAAATTGGTGTATATGACCCCCTTGTTTGTGGGACACGAGACCCCCTTGGCACAACAATTTGACTACTAAAGTTTACAGAATTGTACATACCTTGACCCCCTTTAGATTTGAACTTGTGATCTCCTATGATGAAACACAAGTTCTTCTCAACCATTAAACCTACTTACAAATCATTAACCTTAATTTAAAAGATTTTAAAGACGATCAATATTATTAAAATAAAAATAAACTAACCAATTCCATAATGAAATAAAGTATTTGACATCCCTAAAACATTAAAGAATGAAAACAAAAACTATCAATATCTACTTCTTAACTTTAAAAAAAAAACCCAAACATTAAAGGATGAAAACAAAACACTAAAAAACTATCAATATTTACTTCTTGACTTTTAAAATTTAAAAGTATTATGAAATAAAATTTTGAAAATGTAAAATTAAAATTCTTAAACAAACCAATTAACTCATTACCAGTTTTTCACATTAAACCAATTATTTTAAAGATATATTTTTACACAGTAAACTAATTTAAAAAAAATATAATTAAAAAATAAAGAATTTATAACTAAAAGTTGAACAACTAAATATATAATTTTTATTGTATAGACACGGGACGAAGAACACGATTCCAAGCCTCCGCATATCCAGCTCAGCGATGTTCGTTTGTGGGGTCAATAAATAGTGAGCCATACATCAAAATAAAATAATTCCTATTAAAAGGCCTTCGTCTGTCTTGACCTTTTTTTCTCTATGTCCATCTCTACTCAAACCAGTCCCGGGCGTTTATTTCTTGTGTCATCCTAGAACCGTGTATATCCTGCAGTCGTTCTGTATATTCATCGTCCGCTGTAAATTTCAAGGGTTTTGCAGAAAAGCACGGAAGAATGGCTGGCGCAGAGGTTGACGCGGTCGATTTCGAGCCGGAAGAAGACGATCTGATGGACGATGATACGGCCATGGACGATGGCAATGCGGACGCTCCCGCTCCTGCGCCCAAATTGAAATCCACCATAACAGGGGGCACTTCCCAGCTCGGCGATGGTGGCCCTAAGAAGACCAAAGGAAGGGGTTTCAGAGAAGAAACCGATGCCGAACGTAATAGCCGCTTTGCAGCGCGGGAGTTTGAGTCTCTCGACTCGGATGGTGGGCCTGGTCCTCAGAGATGTATCCTTTCCTTTCATTTTTAGGGTTTGGATTATGGTTTGAAGTTGTGGGAAATTTAACGGGATTAGCTCATTGTGTTTTTATTTTCGGTGTTCTTGATGGACTGGAGTTGTGGTGAGATTATAATTTTATGCGGTGAATGATGTTCTGCGCTATTACTGATGAATGAGCACCTATGATGCGATTGAGATTTTACCAGAGTACCGCAACCATTTATTGTTTTAGGGTTTGGGCGTTCCGAATGCTGTTTCGGGTATATAGTGGACTGGTACCCGTGACGAGAGTTCAATTTTGTCAGGTTACCGGATTGTTGTTTTGCTTTTTTAAAGGTTTCTGTACATCTATCAATGTTGGCACTTGATTGAAGGTTTCCTTCCTAGGCATAGGAGTTTAGAGACCTTTTAAATTTCACCTTGCTGTTTCGGGTACATATTGGACTGGTACCCGTGACAAGAGTTCAATTTTGTCAGGTTACCGGATTGTTGTTTTGCTTTTTTAAAGGTTCCTGTACATCTATCAATGTTGGCACTTGATTGAAGGTTTCCTTCCTAGGTATAGGAGTTTAGAGACCTTTTAAATTTCACCTTGCTGTTTCGGGTACATATTGGACTGGTACACGTGACGAGAGTTCAATTTTGTCAGGTTACCGGATTGTTGTTTTGCTTTTTTAAAGGTTTCTGTACATCTATCAATGTTGGCACTTGATTGAAGGTCTCCTTCCTAGGCATAGGAGTTTATAGCCCTTTAAAATTTCACCTTGCCTAGTTTGGATGACGTAATCCTTTGTTATGACAAGGTAAAGTCCAGGGCTGTGTTGTATCAGATCAGTCCCTTGAACATTATTGCTGACATTAGTCCCTGGCTTCTGCACAGTTACGTTAGTGGCCATTGGGTCCTTGGTCAAGTAGTTTTGCCAATTCTTATTTTGCCATTTTCAATTAAAAACCTTCTATTAGGTTAAATAAGCTTAATCAAGGGCAGTGCTAACTGTGTGGCTTTTGTCCTGAATGGTAAATACACCGATGATTGAGCTTCTGTAATTATACTTATAGCAGCTTTGAACTAAGAAGGGTTTTCTGTTTGCATATAAATTAATAAATTTTGTGTCAATAAGTTAATCATTTATAGAAACAAATGCCATCTTTAACAAGGGTAGCTATCGAGGGATGGATCATTTTGGTAAACGGAGTACACGAGGAGGCACAAGAAGATGATCTCCATGAACTTTTTGGTGAGTTTGGGGAGATTAAAAATCTGCACCTGAATTTAGATCGCAGAACTGGTTTTGTCAAGGTATGTATATGCTACCTGTTTCAATTACAACTTTGTATATGCTACCTGTTTCAATTACAACTTTGTATTTTATTCTTTAACCTTCTTACAGGAAGTAGAATAAGTGCTTTAATTTCTTGTTTATGTTGGCATACGACAATGCTTTTGTTGTTATTGTTACCAAGAGTTAGCCCAACTGATCGCATAAGAGTGTATGGGTAATGGACTAGAATGCTTAGACCACCTAGATAATTGCAACTTGCACTTTATTCTATTTTGGTTTTATTGTTTTTAGGATTCAATTTTAGATATGCTATATTTGCTTGGGATATCACTTAAGACTTTATGGGTAGGTACTTATGATCTATCGCCTTCAAATCTTTGTAATAAAAGATTGGAACGCTAAGACAACCTAGATGTTTACAACATGAACAATATTCTCTTTGAGACTTTTTTTCTCTAGTTTTTCAATGTGCAAAAAAAGTTGTTGGAAGTTGTTTAGATGGAAATCATATTTACAATTACAACCATTTGTGCCTTTGGTCCTTAATTGTATCATTCGTAGATATGTTGGATTATGCTTGGGTGTAAGTAGCTGATAGTAAGCTTTGTATAATCCATCTTGGGGCCTATGGCTTGTGGATGATAATTGTGGTCTTGCATTGGCTCTTGTATTATATATCTACCTTGTGGTTCCTTGGATTTACAGCCAAGTGTGCTTCTTCCATATTGATAAAAAACTTGCCTCAAGTTAAACTGCTATCGAGACTATATTGATTATTTTATTCTTTTATTCTTTGGATAATTCTTGTACTTGTAGTCCCTTGAGATGCTCATGGACAATGTTAAGCTTGTTAAGGCTTTGGGGTATAGCCAAGACCAAGGGTTTTGTTCAAACACACACACATACACACACACACACTTATAATAATAATAATAATAATAAGCTGTCTGGAAACTTGAGTACAAGGATGGGGATATGATGCCACTATTTGAAACAGGGTACTTGGGTACATTGGGGGTACTATATATATATATATATATATGTCACAGTCACATGCATATTTTAGATTTCTTCATAAATTATGGATCATGATTGATAATTCAATCATTCATCGAACAATGCACATTCACATTGAAAAATCAAAACATAAAAATTGACAAATCATAGTAGATATCAAGTGGAAGACTGGAAGTTATATAATTAATAATATTATGTCCATGACTCCACAAGTCCATTGCCATTCTACGTTCAAAATGTGCCTATGGCATTTCTAGACTTGAAATAGAATGCTCAAAACAATAAACAATGAACAAGACAGTTGATTTAGGTTCTTCAAGCCATGTCATCAACATACTTAGGATCAATGCCATCAACATCACTAAAGTCCTCTGTGAGGAAGCTCTCATCGAAAACATGCTTCAGCTGGGGACTTGGTATAATGTCAAATAACCAAGCCGAGAGTTATAGTCTTCTTGAAGCATGTCAATTGGCAAAGGAGGCTGAATTTATGTCAATTCAAGTGTTTGGAGACTCAGAACTTTTGATTAAAAGGTTAAATTCGGATGGTCTCTTTAACAATCCAGCATTGAATTTAATTCTGCAGAGAACTTGAAATATAATGAAAGAGTTTGAAAAGGCTGAGTTTTTTCATATTCTGCGAGAATTAAATGGAAGGGCAGATTATTTGGCGAATAGAGGCTGCCTTCTAGCTCAAGGCCACCTCAGTCTTAATGGTGAAATCAGTGTCTTTCAGTCAATACCTTAAGTTCAGCTCGTTGGTTCTTCTTTCTTCAGCAAGAAATTGTATATTCTTTGATTTTTGTAGTAGTTATCCTACTTGGTTGTAAATGGCTGAAATGACAATTGCTCTTTCAGTTTTGGATTTATTTCATAAGAAATTAAAAAAAAATATAGCCGTTTTTGTTAAAAAATTAAATAGGCATCACCCTTAAGTTGAGGCTCCTGCTCATCAATAGTAACTAGAGGTAGCATTTTAACTTTTTCTCTTAAATTATTTCATTAAACAAGTGTTTTTCTTCCCTCAACATTGGTGGAATTGACTTTTGCCGAGTCGTCCATATTCTTGAAGTACCCAAACATGTGGTACGTCGTAGGGTACGATAGGCTACATACCTTACAAACACCCAAGTACTTGGTATGAGCATGTGTATCCTACCCTTGTTATATATATAAGGTTACACGAATCGTGGTTGCGATCCGAATTGGCTGAAGAATCGGATACAGGATTTGACACTCATCCAAAATTAGGAATCGGGGATTCGGAACCCTAACCCTATTTTTTTATAATACATTATTATTTATTAATATAAGAAATTAATAATAATATTTAAAAATTAAAATTATAAATCTATACTTTTATAAAAAAATCAGTAAATCACAATTTAAAATCATATACAAGTAACATTAATGCCCCATAGATTCATGAATCGAAATCATCGTCATACCAATGACCAATGATATTGAATCTTGATCATACATGTAAGTTTGTAACATTTACATCATACATTCATCATATAATATATTCATACTATCATATAGTCTTTCATATCGATACAGTGATAGTAGATACTAATACATTTAAGAAACTAACATAATACATGCAATTTTCAGATTTCAAATCAAATTAAACTTCATTATCATAGTACATACAATAACAATAACTTGTAAGACTTCAATTCAAAGTTGTGACATGATCAAACATCAAAACATCATAGGTTCATAGAATCATACATATAGCTTTCAGATTTGAAATCAAATTGAATTTCATATGATGAATTATAACAATAACAATAGCATCATGATCATGCACCAATAAGCATCATAGATTCATACATGTAATTTTCAAATTTGAAATCAAATTCATAACATAAACCAAACATAATGATAATGACTCAATCAGTCATGACAAGTCATAAATGTTATAAATTTTAATCATATAATGTTTGTTGATTTTTTAGAGCAGCATCGATAGTCATTCTCTTAGGAGAATGGGGACACCTGGTCCGGGACCACGGTGTAGACTCAACCCAATGTTGAATAACCATTCTGTTGAATGGTAGATTTCTGGTCCTTGACCATGATATGAACCCAGCTCTGCCCTGGGTAGACTCAACCCAGTGTTGAGTGACCATTCTGTTGAATGGTAGATATTTGGTCCTTGACCATGATATGGACCCAGCGTCGCTCTGGGTAGACTAAACCTAGTGTTGAGTGACCATTCAATTGAATGGTAGACGTCTGGTTCGAGACCACGATGTGGACCAGTCTAGTATTGGTAGACTCAACTTAGTTATGAGAATGGAGAATGGAGGCACCTGGGCTGTTACCAGGAAGGCACTACAAGCCCTAGACTTAGTTTAGACATGTGTGACACTCTGACCCTTGATCTATGGGCTTTGTTTACTTCTCCAAGGCTTAGCTATCCGTGGTTAAGTTACCCTAGTACCTGATCTTGGTGTCACACAGAGTGCAAGATAAAAGCATTAGTAACTCTCTTGGTTTATGATGATGTACTTTGAATGGAATTAAACCGGCGTAGATCCAAATCCTAGACTCTATCAAGACCCGAGAGGGATCAAATCTCTCTAGGTGCAAACCTCTTCTTAAGTATTACACTCAATGAGCTATCAACTTTGGTATGTCCTATATATACCATTGATTTGATTCAAACCAAAAGACACATCTTTTTATTTAAGGTCAACATATAATATATTTATTATTAATATTTAATATGATTTATGGCCAACATATAATATTTAATATTATTTTTTATTTTGTTATGAACGAACATTACAACATCTCCCCATAAATGGTTTGAAAACCATATGCAAGGCCCTCCTAAAACCATGGGTTGTTTAGGAAGCCTTGCACACGGTCTTAAAACTATTTGCAAGGCCCTCCTAAACCATGTACGATAAAACCATGGGTTTTTTTTAGGAGGCCTTGCACATGGTTTTAAAACCATGTGCACGGTCCTCCTAAACCATATACAATAAAACCATGGGTTGTTTAAAAGACCAACATTTTTTTGCAAATAATTCAATTTTTATTTTTTTATTATTTTGTTATGTAGAAACATTACAACATCTCCCCTGTATTGTGTTTTTTTTTATGATCCACATTTTTGGGGGGGATAATTAAATTTTTAATTTTTTATTGTTTTGTTATTTTTTACTTTTTTATTGTTTTGTTAGGTATGAAGATTACAACATCTCCCCCATACTAGGTTGTTTTTCTGGCCGACATTTATTTTGTTTTATAATTAAAAAATGTATTTTTTTATTAATAAAAATAACGTTACGTAACGCGACATAACGTTACGTGACGCGACATAATGTTACATAACGTTACAAGATCTCCCCCATATTGGGCTGTAGAGAGCCTCTCGGCTCAAAGACCACGGGTAATGACCACAGGGGCACTGGAAAAAGGCTAAAAGCAAAAGTAAAAAATACATAAGAACTTTTGGACCATAGGCAAAGGACCGAAGGTGAAAGTAAAAAATACATAAGGACTTTTGGTAAAAGTAAAAAATACATAAAGGACCTTTTAGACTACAGAAAGGTAAAAAGGTAAAAGTGAAAATTAGAAAAGAATAAAATAATATTATTTTGTTCTTTCTAATTTTGGTCCACTTATAGGTGACTCAAGGTTATAAAAGAAGATCAAGCCATTTCATTATTACACACACTCTTGCTCTCACAGGTACAACTGCTCCATGAGTAGATCTTACAGGTTTGAAGAAGTAAGTATTGTGCCCTAGCATGGATGAGTCTAGCTAGGGCATCATCATCATCCTCATCCATTGAAGAAAATGTAATGTCCCCTTTTTGGAATTTTATTAAAATGCCCAATTTTCCAATTTTTTTCACAATTTTGGCTCTTGACTACTTTTGATGTATAGACCTCCAAATTGACCCAAATGCTTCCAAATTTTCTCTGAAGGTACATGACTGATAATATAACTTAAATATGATCCTCATGTATGTTTTTTTACCTCCCAATTACTTCTGAAAACTTGTTTAATGTTCTGTTCAAAGTAGGAGTCTTTACTGGCAAATTGGGGTTCCAATTCCCCCTGGGTAATTGTCGGAAATGGTTTCACAAATGATCCCAAAGTCACTTGAATTTATGAAAAGAGGCTGGGTATGTGTAAGGGACCTTTCAAATTCTCATATGCATCATGGTTCAGTTTATACAGGTTGTTATGACTCTTTCCAAAACAACTCCCAAGTCACAATTTCGACCCTTGGGGAGAATGCACCAAAATGAGTAAAATGGCTTCCAATGCTTAAGTACTGAACATGAGACTTGAAATACACATTAATTACAGTCCATTCATCATACATTTATCAGAGATACATTCCTCTATTCGAAATAATAAGCATTACCATGGCATATATCAAAATAGAGTGGAAATGGTCATTGTTTGCTCATTAAATGTCATTTTGACATACAACTCTTGGGAATTTCGACTTGAAACTTTTTGAGAATGAAGAAAAGAGAATGTTGAACTGATTACAATCAGAAATGGACAATGAAAGGCTCTTCCAATTCGAAATCATCATCATTACAATGGTTCACAACAAGATAGTGGGGAAATGATACTATTTCTTCATTGTTCAACATTTTTACATGAATTTTTTTGGGTATTTCGACTTGAGAGTCTTATGAACATTAAATACAGAGCATATACATCATAACACAATATAATTGGCATTAGAATCTTCCCCAAAGAGATCAATAGCTCACCCAAAGCGCAATCCCTCCATTGGCATGAATATGGTGTGAATATGGTGCGAAAACTTGAAATAGTTGAGAGATAGTGTTGCAATAGAAGAATCCACATGCTTTCCTGTAGCTTACACCTGCAAACTCCATTAAAGCTCCATGAAAGACCTGAATGGCCTTTCCAAACACCAACTACGACGGGAATCTTTCACTCTCGAAATTGGCTTAAGCAAGAAAACTAGTCATCCACTAGTTCTCACAATTCACAAATGACAATTTCACAAATGAGCAAAAGCTTCTTCTCATGGCTGATCCCTGTATTTTATAAACATTATTAGCCTTCTAATGTTCCAAATCCATCCATAAACCAAAGCCAAGTCGAATTGGTGTGGCTGCTCATGCTATGCCATGTGGCCTCTCTCTTCACCTTCCCTCTTCTCCCAAATTTGAGTAGGAGCCTCTTGGCCTTCTCTAACTCCCAAATTCGACCTCTAAGATGCTCTATTCAGTCCTGACATGTCAGTATGTCAGTATGTCAGCCTTAATATCTGACTTGTGTCATAACTGTCATAGAATCTCCATCATTGGTGTCATAGATGTCATAAATGTAAGGGGAATCTAGCCAAGTGTCCATGAAACTCCCATTTGGCTTTTCCTCTCCCATGTAAGTTACAATTCATCCCAAATTCGACCTATGAAGTATATGGACAAGTATATTAACCTTATAATCCATCCAAAAACATTAGGCTTCCCATATATTCGAATTTGCAAGAGAAAGATACCATTTAACATAGAAATTCTAGCTAGTGTGGGCCCCATTGTCTCCGTGTGTCTTCATGCTCCATTGCCACTTCCATTTTCTCTTGTATTTATTTAATAAGCTACATTATTAAATATTTATCCCCTTATAATATCTAAATATCATTTATTATCCCCCTAATTCCAAATATCAAAGCTTCCACCCCCAAGCTAGGAAACTAGTGATTTTCCACCTTGGCAATTACTTGACTTTTAGCATCCCTTTGAAAACTTTCATGAATATGGAAAATGTGATTTGGCCATTGTGACCCAATGTAAAATTTGGGACATTACAGAAAAAGCCCTAAGTGAGGGTTCCATCACAAAGTTGCAGCAGTTGGATTTTATTGAGTTAGGGTTTCACCCTATTTTTCTTCTTCTTCATTTTTCGGGTAGATCTACTTCATTGGGCAACCTCTAGGCATTCACGGGAAGCCCCCACCTTCATGGGCTGCCCTTCTTCTTCACGGATAGGGCTCGACCCTCTTCATCTTCTCTTTGGGCAACCCTTAACAGGTGCCTGTGAGGGGTTTGAACTATTGCTTAACCCTCAGGCTGTTGCCCCACCCTTGGGCAACCTTCTAGGCATACCCGGGAGGGTGCTGTAGCAGCACAGACCCTCGGGTAGCTTGCTGGGCACACCCGGGAGGGTTCTGTGGCTGCACAGGCCCTCGGGCAGCCCCTTACACCCTTCGGGCAGGGCATATCCATCTGGGTAGACTTTGGACAAAACGAACAGACCGACAACAGGGTGGCTGGATAGATCTGGATTGTACGGATAGGCATGAGGGTAGCAGATAGATCAAGCAGCTGTACGTGCATGTACATAAGTGTACGAACGGGCAACCATCCGTCTTTTTGGGAAGGAGAGAGAAAAGGCCTATAAGGCCTAAATTTTGAAAAGCCCTAGTTGGGAAAATTTTTGTTTGTAATTGGGAAATTGATCTTCTGGTTTTGTGGTCAACCCTGCTAGGATTTGTGGAACTTTGTGAAGAATTTAAGTCATCTCATTTACGAGATGAGCTACTAATGTTTTTTGGGGTTGTTGTCCTTTAAAGGTTTCCCCAGTGAAAAACTCTTGTGTCCATTGTGTTGATGTGATGAATGTTGTTTTACTGCACTTGTCATTTGTTTAAAGTTAGTGTGCAAATTTTTTAAGTATTCATGCTAATGCTAAAATTCAACAATGTTAACATGGCAATGGTAAATATATCAAAGAGTCATGAATCACGCGTCAAGGTTATAGTTCTTCAAAATAACAAAATTTGAGCTTCTATAGAGAGATCTACAAGTCTAAAATGAAAAACAGTAAAGTCAAATTGTAAACTATAAATATGAAAATCTAGAGGGACTCAGTGAGATAAACTAAAGTCTAATCTGATAGATGGTCATTTGCCCCCACATCCTCCAATGGAACAACACCTAACTCCCTAGACTGATGATATGAAGCAACATGGGAAACTGAACCACACCGCCCACCAACACCAGAAGAAGAAGAACCTGGCACAGTCGAGCTAGTCCGAGGCATGGGTGCCTCATCTAAATCCCCAATAACAAAAGGATATGCACAATCAACCAAAGAGAGGTTGGCCATCAAGCAACCTAGGGTATCCAAATCTACATCCTCGGGATTCACATCCCATAGCTTCCAAGGGCCCTTGCTATAATCTGGCTTCAATTGAGAGATTAGGCTAAGATTTGGGTGAATGTACACAAGATCTTCTGCCTTTGCTGATTGAAGCCGGTTTCTCTTGATCAAATGGATGAACCCATAAGTGCTCCGGTTTCTCTCTGGTGCTGAAGAACTGCAAACCAGTGAAATAACTCTAGATGCTACGGTTTGTAACTCTGGAGCTTGGGCACCATAATAACCCCACCATGAAAGAGGTGTCAAAGTTCCTCTATCAGCTAGTGCATTTACATTGCCAAGTGCACCACTCCCTCTAATGAATGAGGTAACTTGGTTGTTTAGCTTTGCAAGATCCATCTGATCATAGCAAATCTTTGCAATAGCTGCTCTAAAACCATTGGCCACCTCATTGTCTTTGTGTGGGGCCTTCCTCCTACCCTCAAATTTAGCCAAGTAGCCCTCATCATAGTACTTTGGATTTAAGGCATAGGCTAAAGTATGTAGATTGGTATTGCATTTGTTCCATCTACTAAGGATGGTATCCTTTATGGAGCCAAACAAAAGGGTGTCCTTCTCTTGAAGAAGTTGTTGAATTCTTTCCAACATACGGTCAGTGCCTTCATAGATGTCACCCAACATGGGCACATCCGAATCACAAAGTCTCAGCAAATCAACAAGTGGCTCCATTATGGAAACAAAAAGCTCAGCTTGAACCCACCAAGCCTCATCAAGAATTGTACCTCTAACCTGCATTGCTTTTTCATTGTTGCTTTGTTTCCATGTCTGCCCCCGTGGACTAATAACCACAGAGGACAAAGCGTCCCTCATGTCTACTAACTGCTTGATCATTATATAATGTGATGCAAATCTTGTTTCTGCAACCTTAAGAAGTTGGAGTCTAGCAAATTCCTTGTACATAGCTTGTTCATGTTGGTGGTTAGTGATAAAAATATGAATCTCTCTTGCTTCTTCACATATTTTTTTCATCCATTCAACTTCAACAACAATAGATTTTAAAGCAAGATTTAAACTATGGACCACACAATGTGTCCAAAAAATATGGCCATATGTTCCCTCAATAATGGCCCCAACTGCTTTGCATGAACGTGCATTATTTGTGATAACTTGCACAATATCTGAAGGCCCCACATACTCGATTGCCTCTGAAATTTTTTCAGCAATCCATTCATTAGTCTTCTCCTCCCCTGAAGCATCTATTGCCCTCAAGAAGTATGGGCCTGAATGAGACATGACAATAATGTTTACCAATGGCCTATTGGCTGTATCAGTCCAACCATCAGAGATAATTGAGACACGATTGGCACTCCAAGAGGAACAAGCCGGTGCCAATATTTTCTCAACAACCAATTTCTCCTTCTGTAGAAGGCTAGTGTGCACCTTTTCAAAGTTTGGTCCAACATAATCCTTAGGGGCCTCATTCATTGCCCTGATCATGTCTTGCCAATATGGAGACCGCACTACATAGAAGGGCAATCCACATGCATATATAACTCTTGAAATTCTGTTGTCCATTTCATCCCTCCCTCCAAATCCAAAACATTTTGGTTAAGGGTCCAAGGTTTTGTCTCTTGCGGGCTTCTTCAACAATCAAGGGAACTTCATTTCCCCTTTTTGAGAAGGATTGATAACTTGATATCCTCCTTTCTGCCTTGGCTATATCTACAACGTCTTGCTCTGCTTGAAATGCCTCCACATCCTTTTTGGTATTTTTTTTGCAATGGTGAACTCCGTGATCACCTTCAAGCCAAAGAAAATGGGCCTTAACCCTCATGTATGACACTGTAAAATTAATTTTGCACCTGTTGCAATTCCACAAGTAGCTGCCACCACCTTTGTTTTTTTTTTTTGGCCCAATCTAGGTCACATACTTCCACAAGGTAGAGTCAATAGGGTATGTCGGTAATGGTGGTTGCTGCACATTTTTATTTTGTTCAGGGTTATTGTTTATAGTGCCTCTCCTCCCCTGCCCCCCTAGACTGAACTGGCTGGCGTTAGGCCATTGCTATTGTCACCTCAAGCTTGTGGTGTTTTGCAAACTTGGAGGTTGGCACTGCACATTGTCACTAACTACTACGAGGCATACACTGAAAATTTGATAATTAGCCCAAAAAAATTTGCATCCGTAGCAATTTTTTTTACTGTGTGCCTATTAGGATAAATAAGCCACAACAAAAAGAATTTGCTGTGTATGCTAACAGGCGCACACAACAAGTTTTGCTGTATGTGCTTGTTAGCATACGCAACATATTTTTTATGCTATGTATGCTAACAGGTACATACAACAAAACTTGCTGTGTGCCTGTTAGAAATATGTTGTGTATGCTAACAGGCACACACAACAAGTTTTGTTGTGTGCCTGTTAGCATACACAACATATTTTTATGTTGTGTATGCTAACATGCACACAACAAAACTTGTGTGTGCTTGTTAGCATACACAACATATTTCTAACAGGCACACAACAAGTTTTGTTGTGTGTGCCTAGTAGCATATGCAACATAAAAAATATGTTGTGTATGCTATCAAGCACACGACAAGTTTTGGTGCATGTGCATGTTAGCATACACAACATAACACACACAATGAAACTTGTTGTGTGCATGTTAGCATACATATCATATTTTTTATGCTGTGTATGCTAACATGCACACAACGAAACTTGTTGTGTGCGCTTGTTAAACATACACAACAAAATTGCTGTGTATGCTAACAGGCTCACACAACAAAATTGTTGTGTATGCTAACAGCCACACAACGAAATTTGCTCTCTGTGCTCGTTAGCATACACAACAATTTTGTTGTTATAATGTGTATGTTAACGGGGCACACAACAAAACTTGCTGTGTGTGCCTGTTAGCATACACAACAATTTTGCTGTGTATATTAACGGGCACACACAACAAGTTTCGGTGTGTGCTTGTTAGCATACACATCATATTTTATGCTGTGTATGCTAACAAGCACACAACAAAACTTTCTATGTGTGCTCGCTAGCAAAATCTTGGAGTCCAGAGCGTATCAAATTTTTTTAATAAAGAAATAAAAAAGTTCATTGTAGGCAGAGCAAACTTACCTGTCGACTCCTTGCTACTTGGTGATAACTGTTGGCTCCTTGCTACTTGGTGATAATCGTCGACTCAGGCTGCAACTAAACTCATCTCACTCCCAAACTCTCAGTTGAACGATGAGCACACTCTATTGGTTAAGAATTATGGCGTAGGGTAAACTCCTTGTCCCGATTATCATTCTCGTGTGCGTGCCCTTTGTTTCCATTGGAGGAAATATCCATGTGTCATTTTTTTTAGTTTTGGGAGGAATTAGTTCCTATTGGAGGAACTCACTCCCAAACTCTCAGTTGAACGTTGAGCACACTCTATCGGTTAAGAATTATGGTGTAGGGTAAACTCCTTGTCCCGATTATCATTCTCGTGTGTGTGCCCTTTGTTTCCATTGGAGGAAATATCCATGTGTCATTTTTTTAGTTTTGGGAGGAATCAGTTCCTATTGGAGGAACTGTATCCCTATATTTAGGAATTGGTTCCTCCAATAGGAACCAATTCTTTAAATTTTAAAAATGATTCTGCAAAGTGGAAATAGATCCAAAATAACTGGAACCGTATCCTAAAACTGGATCCGTATCCACAAAAGAATCCTGAGAATCCTTGAGAATTGGATTTCGATCCCCGGATTCCCGCTTCATTTGCAATTCAGATATGGTTTCTGTGCCTCCTTGGCTAAATCCAGTAACTTAGCGTGTGTGTATATATATATCTTGAAAAAGTGGGTTCAATCTATCAATTTTTTTGTAGCTTCATATCTAGTTTAATTTGTAGGGCTTTTTGTAATTTCATAAGAGGATTCATTAATTTAGGAAATTAGGACATTTAGTGCCTTAATTGAATGGTAGCAAACTAAATTTTAGCTATTGAGAGTGAAACCGTTATCAAATGCTTATATTTGTGAGATTAACTTTGTATGCACTTTAAACACACATTTTGCCAATGCTTGTCCAATCATACTTTATTACTTCGTTTACAAACACAATACTCAAATATAGATTGCTTCGAATTGAGATATGAACAATAGTAGTAGTATTTGAGTATGAATACGGATACGAATATGATTCAATACATAAAAATATGTCTAACAAAAATCCTCATATGACTAAAGTACGGAAGTAGACATCTCATAAATACAAAAACATGCACTTTTTAAATTTTAGAAAATATAACAATATAATTGTTTGAAATTTTTTAAAGTAGCAATCATTCTCCATTGTGAGTAACATGAAACATATATTGAATTTCAAACACAACATGATAAAATAGTGTGAAAATAGAGTTTAATAAATATGTAAGCATGGGCTCATGGTCTCAATGTATGCATTTTTTTATCATTGATTAAGTAATGTTTGTGGCTTCAAAGTTTATTTCAAAAGATAACATGGAATAATAGTTATAATTTAATTTGAAATGATTCATGAGTATATGTGTTGGGATTTTATATTATTTTACTGAGCAAAGTCATTTTTTCTTATGAGATTTGTGTATATCAATAACTAATGAATAGTTATTTTATTTGAAATTCCACTTTTGTCTTAGCAATTAAATTTTAATAGTAACATTACGTGAATATTTAATTTAAAAGTTGTAAATGTATTAAACCATGTATTAAAATTAACTTCATCCATGTATTATGTTGAGTATTTGCTGAATTTCGAATTCCATTCGAATTTCCATACATGAACCCTCAATATGGTTGAATCTTGCTACTATGATATGAACTTATCTTGCTACGGTCTACATTGAATGATGAACAAAACTCCTAGGTGCAAGTGGTTAAGGGAAGGTTACCCCCATTGTTGAGTCAACACTGCAAACCAAATTTGAGGAAGAGAAAGCTAGATAGATTAAAGAGCTCAATCTTTAGGTCTTTGGGTTCCCTAGACCCTTAGGTCTCTTTAAGGTTGGATAGAGTTTAAGTCATGATACATTGAGGTTGAAAAATATTTTGTTGGATTGAGCATGGGTCACCTTTCATTCCACACTCATTATTCACTCTATGTCAGTTAAAGATTGGTTTTCAACTTTTATGGTCTAGTGTAAGCTTTTCTTCCTCATGAATGAAGCCTTTCTTGATGAGGACCTTACATGATTATAGGTTGAGGACTTCAAGAATGCTTTAGCACATGTAGCAGTGACCATGAAAGAAAATAAATGGGCACTGATCCTAAGTTGAGATTGAGATGATGCCCCTCTAGGGTGGCCCTAGTCGTGTCTTTCCAAATGACACAATTTACATATCTTTATTGACATGGGGGCATCGTTATTGCTTGTTAAAATGGCAAGGGCATGGTCTAGTCCTATTTGTGTGCCTTCCGTGAGGTGATGTCAATTTGTAATTTAGTCTTGCTTGATACACATGAGAGCCTTAATAGAACACTCACCTATCTTAGTGTTAGAGTTTGTACTTTAATTCAATTATGTTAGATCTTTTTAACTGAAAGATAAACAAGCACAACAATACACAAGAACACAAATATTTTCCTCAAGGAAATCATAAAGGAGAAAACTTCACAACTTCTTTAGAATAGTTTTGTCACTTAGTACAATGCCAAACCAAGATAGAATACCCAACGATAAGATGTATTCCGTAGCTTCTTCTTCTCCTTCACCAACGCACTTGTCTCTCTCTCTTGAGTGAACTTGCTTGAGTGGTGTGTGTCCAAATGGAGGAGGGCGCCCTCCCTATTTATACTTTACAAGTGACCGACCAAAAACCTTAACTAGGCCGACTTCCTAACCTAACAATGCTGACTTCCCTCTTGGCAGACTCAAAATACATTTTTACAATATTTCTTCTGGGGACTATTGCCCTGACTTTCAATGAAGGTTTTACCTCAATATTCTAGCATGACCAAATACATTAATAACATCCTCGAACAGAGGAAAAACATCTTTGACGGAGGTACAATAAAAATACAATAATAATATATAAAAGAATATCTTCCGAAGTTACATTTTCAACAACACTCCCTCTTAACTAGGAAGGTATTCTTTCGACCTGGTCATTGTCACAAATGGATATAGTCTTTGAACATCGTTGGATCATCATTGCTGGATCATCATCATCATCGTTGCATCAATTTTCATCTTGTCGACCATTAACTAGTGACATCTATCGAATCTATTCGTCCTCAAAAGTTCTATAGAGCCAACCCTTTTTCATGTTGGATGTAGGCCTAGATCCCATCTTGATTTCATCAACATATCCATATAGTGCCAGTCCTGTTTCATACTGGATGTACCTTGCAATGCCAGTCCTATTTCATACTGGATGCATATCTCTATAGTGTCAGTCATGTTTCATACTAAATGCCTTCGCAGGGTCAATCTTGTTTCATATTGAATGCGGATCTTAGTGCTAGTCCTTTTTCATACTGGATGCCTTCGTAGGGTTAGTCTTATTTCACACTGAATGCAGATCTCTGTAGTGCCAGTCCTTTTTCATATTGGATGCGGATCTCTACAGGGTCAATCCTGTTTTATACTAAATGCAGACCTAAAACCATCTAGGGCTTCACAGAGCCAGTCATGTTTCATATTGGATGTGTCTCTCTGTAGGGACAGTCCTGTTTCATACTAAATGCAGGCCTAAAACCATATAGGACTTGACAGAGCCAGTCCTGTTTCATACTAGATGTGTCTCTCTGTAGGGCCAGTCTTGTTTCATACTGAATGCATGCCTAGAACCATCTAGGACTTTACAGAGCCAGTCTTATTTCATACTGGATGGCTCTCTGCAAGGTCAATCCCATTTCATACTGAATGTAGGCCTAACACCATCTAGGACTTTCTTCTCGCGATGGACATTGATCTGCACTACTCCAAGCTTGTCCTTGAAGTACTCAACTTCACTCTCGCCAGAGGCTTGGTTAAAACATCAGTGGTCTGCTCATTTGTTGCCACATACTGGAGCTTCATTGCGCTTCTCTGCACCATATCCTGGATATAGTGACACTTGATCTCAATGTGCTTCGACTTATCATGGAACACCGGGTTCTCGGACAACTTCACACAACTCTGGTTGTAGCAAAAGACAAGTTGCCTCTCACTCGAGATCAAACAAATTTGACAGTAGCTTTTGAAGTCGTATTGCCTCATAACTAGCCGAACAAGCTGCAATGTACTATGCTTTGGCTGTACTTAGTGCCACACTTGACTACTTCCTGCTAAACCAAGATATCACCCCGGATTCCAAACTAAAGCAACATCCTGAAGTGCTCTTCTTATCTGTGCATTGCCTCCCCAATCCGAATCAACATAACCATGGAGGTTAATCTTTTGTTTTGTTGCATATTCGAGCCCATACTCGATTGTACCCTTTAGGTACCTCAATACGTGCATTGCAACAACCAGGTGAACACGTCTCGAATATGTTAGAAACTAGCCCAATGTGTTCACAGCAAAGCATATGTTTGGCCTTGTGTTCGTCAAGCACATCAACGAACCAATGGCATCAACTGTCTCAGAGGAAGCATCACTCAACAACTTTAAGTTTGATACCATGGTTGTGGCGATAGCCTTGCAGTTCATCATTTTGAACCTCTTTAGAATCTCTTTTGCATACTTTCCTTGACCAAGAAGCATCCCATTTGAATTCTGCCACACTTCTAGTCTGAAGAAGTAGTGCATCATCCCTAGGTCCTTCATATCGGACTCTGCGACAAGCCTTCTCTTTGTATTTGCAATGAGCTCATCCTCTCTTGTCAGGAACAAGTCATCTACATATAGTAGGAGTATAATTGGTCTTCCCACCCTCAACCTTAAAGTAGAGGTTGGAATCTCCTTTTCTCCTGGTAAGGCCTAAGCTCATTAGAAAGCTATCCATCTTGCCATACCACGTCTTGGTGCATTCTTCAAACTGTACAAGACCTTCTTTAACTTGCACACACGAGTCTGTTTGTCCTGTGTCTCGAATCCTAGTGGTTGCTTCACATACACTTCTTCTTCAACTACACCATCCAGGAAAACTGTCTTGATGTCCATTTGGTGTATCTTCCATTTCATTATTGCAGCTAAGGCTAGCATTGATTTGATGGAAGTGTATCTTGCTATTGGTGCAAATGTCTCCTCATGATCGATGTCTTTTTTCTGGGAGAAACCATATGACACAAACCTTGCCTTGTATTTTTTGATGCTACTGTTTCCATCATGCTTGATCTTGTAGATCCATTTGGAAGACACTATGAACTTCCCTTCTAGTCTTGGAACTATCTCCTAGACATCATTCTTCATAATCAACTGATACTCTTCGATCATGGTTTCTTGCCACTCCTTTTCAACAACTTCCTCATAGTTGGAAGGTTCATTATTAATGATGTTGCACAATAGGGCTATGTAGCTGGATTATGGTCTTGGTCTTTTACTTTCTCTTAGTGTCCCATCTGGAGCGCCATACTTCTCTGGATCTTGAATAGTTTCATGTGCCCAAGTTGGTCTTCTCTTGTAGTAATTCTTCTCATGAGGTGGATCTACAGGTTTCTAAGGTTCCTTCATGCCATGATCTTCATGGTTTTCTTGAGTAATTTCTTCCATAACTGTATCTTTAGTTCTGGGAGCTTCGGGTTCTTCAACATCTTCAATGTGGAATTGTTTTGACTTGTTGTAAGCTGAGACTTTCATCAAAAGTAACATCTCGACTGGTCTTGATCTTCTTGAATCCTGGGAAGTATATTCGGTGTGCTTTTGATTCGTCATTCTATCCCATGAATATGCCCTTCTTTCCTGAAGGGTTTAGCTTTGTCCTCTTTTCTTTGGGAACATGTATGTACACAAGGCAACCAAATATTCAGAGATGGTTGATTTTCAGTTTCTTTCATGAGAAGGCTTCTTTTGGAGTCTTGTTATTTAGAACATAGTGAGGTGTTCTATTTTATACATACATGGCGAGGTGTTCTTGATCTTCTTGAATCTTGGGAAGTATATTTGGTATGCTTTTGATTCGTCATTGTATCCCACGAATATGCCTATCTTTCCTGAAGGGTTTAGCTTTGTCCTCTTTTCTTTGGGGACATGTATGTACACAAGGAAACAAATATTCAGAGATGGTTGATTTTCGGTTTCTTTCATGAGAAGGCTTCTTCTGGAGTCTTGTTATTCAGAACACGGCGAGGTGTTTTGTTTTATACATACATGGCGAGGTGTTCTTGATCTTCTTGAATCCTGGGAAGTATATTCGGTATGCTTTTGATTCGTCATTGTATCCCATGAATATGTCCTTCTTTCCTGAAGGGTTTAGCTTTGTCCTCTTTTCTTTGGGGACATGAATGTACACAAGGAAACCAAATATTCAGAGATGGTTGATTTTCGGTTTCTTTCATGAGAAGGCTGCTTCTCGAGTCTTGTTATTCAGAACACGGTGAGGTGTTTTGTTTTATACATACACGGTTGTTTTTGCTACTTCTGCCCATAGGTGCATTGGAAGGTCGTGGTCATGAAGCATCGCCTTTGTTGCTTCCATTATAGTTTTGTTCTTCCTTTCTGTAATGCCTTTTTGCTGAGGATTATAGGGAGTGCTCATCTCCCTCTTAATGCCAGATTCTCTGCATAGGTCTTTGAACTCATTTGAAGTGAATTCGCTGCCACTGTATGATTGTAAGATCTTGATCTTCTTTTTAGTGTGATTCTCTACCAAAGCTTTGATTTCTTTGAACTTGCTGAAAACTTCATCTTTGCCTTTCAAGAAGTGAATCCAAGCTTTACAAGAATAATCATTTATTAGTCACCTGCTTAAGAAATTGAATGACATAGGGCCACATACATTTGAGTGGATTATTTCCAAGATTTCTTTTGCCTTGCTTTCATTGCTTGGAAATGGTTTCTTTACATTCTTCCCTTGCGCACATCCTTTGCAAGTGCCTTCATGTTTTGCTTGGAATTTGGTAAGACCTAATACTGCTTTGCTTGCAATTGGTAGAGCCCTATAGTGTACGGGTGAAAGCCTTCAGTGCCATAGTTCACTTGGTACTATAGAGTCATGAGCCAAGGCTTGTTCTGGTTGTCCTTTTAACTTGTACTGACCTCCCTCTTGTTCTCCAATTATTGTTGCATCATCTATTGTTTTGCCTCTTGGCCACATGAGTACTTGACCATCCACTAATGCAACACATAATCTTTTAGCATCTAAAGCTGAAATGGAGAGGAGATTTTTCTTCAAGCCTGGTACTTAGAGAACATCTTGCATCTTCATTGACTTACCAGAGTCCAACTTGTAAGAGGCTTCTCCACTCCCTTTTATGGGATATTGATAATTGTATCCAAGTTTCACCTTGTGAGGTGTGACTCATGCTTTGATAGGTTGATGAGGGATTCTTTGTATCTTGTCATATGCTTGGAAGCTCCACCGTTCACCAACCAATCATTACTTCCATGGGTAAGGTTACCTGTAAGTGGTGAGATCAAAGCATATTCTTCATCACTTGAAGAATCTTCTCTTGCTCTCTTGCTTGCGGGTTCATCATCTTCTGCAGTATGTGCATGATGCCTCTTCTTCTTGTTTGCCTTGGAGGATCCTTTGCTTCTAGGACAATCTCTTGAGAAGTGGCCTTTTCCATCACGTGTAGCATCTAAGATTGGTGTAGTCCCTTCTTGGTCTAGGATTCTTTTGGAATTTCTTGGGTATTTTGTGAGAGTGATCCTCCCTCTTGCCTTCGTTCTTCTTTGCCTGAGCTGTTAGAGCTTGATCATCACTTGCTCCCATCTTCTCTTATCTTGATACTAATCGAGCTTCTTCTTGCGTGCATTTCTCCCATAGTTTGCTGAACTTGATTAGTTTCTTTCTGGTGTACATCCCTTGAATGAATGAGTCCCATGACCTAGGAAGTCTATTCAAGGTAGTCATCACGATCTCTCCTTCTTCAACATTTTCTTCAATGGCTTGTAGTTGTTCCTTGATCTGAGAAGACCTTGTGAAGTAAGATTGAATGGTTTTTGAATGTTGGATATTCACATTTTTTAGTTGATTTCTCAGTGTCATCTTTCAGTTGATGTTCTTTTCTTGAAATAGCTTGGTCAAAGCATCGGACATCTTCTTTGGAGTCTTCAATGATGATACATGAGAGATGAGGTTATCCTTGATGGAGTCTACAATAATCCTTTTAGCTCTTATCATGTTCTTCTTGTGGTTTGCATTTGCCTCTTCTCCCTCTGGTTTTGGAACCTCCTCCTTGACATATTTGTCTAGGTCATTCTCTTCTAGGATAAGAGAGATTCTATACTTCCATGCTTAGAAGTTATTTGCTCCTTCAAGCTTATCCTCAACCTTGGTGTGATTCATCATATTGATATGAGAACCTCAAATGGAATTAACAAGGAAATAGGTCTTATCAATTTGAGATGCCCAAGTTGATTCTATATCTCGTTGACCTAAGGTATAGGTCTTATCAATTTGAGATGCCCAAGTTGATTCTAGATCTCGTTGACCTAAGGTTCCATAGAGAAACCCTAATTTTCCAAACTTGGAATCTTGAAATTCTGTCTAGATAGAAAGACTCGCCTCCTTGAGGCGAGTTGTCCAGTGAGGTCCTTTTCCAAATTCTGTGGAGGGAAACTCCAAAAACTTAATGCCCTAGTTCCTTCCTATAGTAAAAAAATTGAAACTTCTATGATTTGGAACCTTTCTCCACCAAAAGATGCGCCTCCTAGAGGCGAGTTAGCTTAGCCCTCTTTCGTGGAGAAAATTGCTAGAACTTGGAAGCCCTAGATTCCATAGCTGCACAATGCCTTCTTTCAGGGTGGCTTTGATACCATGTTAGAGTTTGTACTTTAATTCAATCATGTTAAAAACTTAGATCTTTAAAATGAAAGATAGACAAGCATAGCAATACACAAGAACTCAAAGATTTTCCTCGGGGAAACCATAAAGGATAAAACCCTGCAACTTCTTCAGAATAGTTTTGTCACTTAGTACAATGCCAAACCAAGATAGAATACTCAAAGATAAGATGTCTTCCACAACTTCTTCTTCTCCTTCACCAATGCACTTGTCTTTCTCTCTCTTTAGCGAACTTGCTTGAGTGGTGTGTGTCCAAATGGAGGAGGGCGCCTCCTTATTTATACTTTACAAGTGACTGACAAAAAACACTAACTAGGTTGACTTCATAACCTAACAGGTTTGACTTCCCTCTTGGGAGACTCAAAATAGATTTTACAATATTTCTTTTGGGGATTATTGCCTTGACTTACAACGAAGGTTTTACCTTGATATTCTAGCATGACCGAATACAATAATAACATCCCCGGATGAAGGAAAACCATCTCTGATGGAGGTGCAATAAAAACACAATAATAATATATAAAATAATATCTTCCAAAGTTACATTTTCAACAACACTTGGGACATTTTGTGCATCTACCTTTATACATAGTACATGACACTTTGACAGAGTTCTAGAGTCTTGTGGAGTAGCTTGTCTTATCCAAGATTGTCTCTTGCTTTTCAAATACACAAGTATCTTTGATGAGCATTCCAATTTATGTTGCTTTAAGTTAAAAGATCTCTTTTTCGAAATATACTTCCCATTGTTTGCTACTTTCCTCTAACATCACTAGACTTTGTTATTTGCTGGAAAAAGATCACCACCATGATCTTTCTTAGGAGATCTTGTCAATCTACTTTGGGGGTCGTGATTCTCATCGGAGACTTCAATGCTAGTATTGGGATTCGACAAGTCATGATTCATGACATGAAAGAATATGGACTACAACTTCATGAATTGGTTGTGCTAGTATTGGGATTCGACAAGTCATGATTCATGACATCAAAGAAGATGGACTTCAACTTCATGAATTGGTTGTGTGAGATTATGGGCTGGACAAGAGTTTGATTGATGGTCTTGGTCCAATTATTTCCCATTGGAGATGTCTATTGGAGTTGGGTGAGTCCAACATCTACATCTTAAGGGTAGTCTCTTGCTTTGCAAATTCTAGTAGCTTTAATTGTTTCCCATATAAAGGGGTCTCAATGGTTGATTATGTCGTGGGACCCTTTCTCCTCATTCCACTTGTTTCCCATATAAAGGGGGTGTTGGTGGTTGATTATGTCCAAGATTATTTGTCCCTCATTCCAATTATGTGACATTCAAGTCTCTGACCATCTTCTACTTGTTGATCATATCTACTTGGCATCTACCACCTCTATTTCTTTTCCTGCCTTGCTTTACCCTTGTTACCTTAGTTCATGATCAAGTTGGATTACTCTTATGCCTTGGCATACATGACTTTTTTTGTGTTAGCATCTCTCTGCTTTCTACTCACTCCCCACAACTACATTGAGGTCCAATTTACTAACTTACATTTGTAGGGATATTGCTTAGGACTTATTTCACACATCCATTGTCCCAATCCCCCTTGCTCTCTTGGTTCATGTCCCAAGAACAAATGGTTTGATGAACATTGCAAAGCTATCTGTAAGAAGCTTAAGTTTCATCTTTCTCATCATCTTGATCTCATTTTGGACACTTGAAGGGATTGCCATTATCTTCTAAGAAGGAAGAAACAGAGCTTCTTGCTTGCTAGGAGAGAGTTTCCTTTTGGTGCTTCGCACCTCACCCAAGACTCTTTGGTGAGCATTTTGGGCATTGTTGAATAATTCTTATGGTGGGCATCGATATTATTGGATATGAGGATGATAGCAATTGATATCTTAGGCCTAATTGTTTGAATTTATAATTAGCTGAATCTCTATTTGATATATAGGGTTTTCCTTTTCTCCTTGTTCCCTTAGCTTTAGATTTTCTTTTGTACTTTTAGGAGATGACTTTTGCGCCACTCTTATTGATTTTTTAATATGTTGTACTTTTAACCCTCTTTGACCAATTTTGATCATTAGTTTACATTAATATAATTTCTTTTCATTTCTCCTTGAGCATAAAGATTTTTTTTTTCAACTGATTAATGAAAGTTTGGTTTGGTGAGAGTATTGAATTTTCATTATAGAAAGTTTTGTTGTTATTTGTTGTCTTCAGAAAGGTCATGTATCGTATATCTTTTTCTTCTCCCCATTAGTTGCCTATGATAACTAGTCAGGAACTTGTAATAACTTAATTAATTTCAATTTTTGAATGTAACTTCATTTTCTTGAATCTATTCCAATAAAAGTTTTGAATTCTATATTCTTCTTCATATTTTCATTTGTATAGACATTTTTACATGGTGTACAATCGCTTGTTCCTTTTATGTATTATAGTTTTTGACATATTTTCTCACCAAGGTTTATGTCCCTATTGTGATGTTTGCTTATCTCAAATCTTGGCTCTAATTATACATCTCCTTATTTATTGGAGATTCATTATTGTCATTCTTATTTGTTCCCATAGAATTTTTTCAGGTATACATAGTACATACAATTTCTTTCCTCAGGTTACTTTTGCTACTATTTTCAAAAGTTAACAAAGTTTTTTGTGTTTAAAGTTAACCATCTGGCTCTCACTAGAGGAACCTTTCACCTTATAGTTATGCATTGTTAGTTGCTGGTGGGAAATCATCTTCCATGGTCAACTCTTAGAAGGCATTTGCTCTAGATTCCTCATCGAAAGTGTTGTCCTTAAGATTCACATCCTAAGTCTTAGAACACCCCTCCTAATATCCATAACGGTGGATGTCTATGTGACATCTTCAAAGATAGTTGCAAATGAAATCCAAGTTTCTAACCCTCTTTAATGTTACGTTCTCTTCACTGTATAAATAAAGTCATATATGCTCCAATTCCTCTTGCAAGCAGAGGAAATTACCATTTCAAACTGCCACAATTTAATGTATTTCATGCCATGCGTTGTCCACCATTTTAAGGATTCTGTATGCTAATCTATGCATCTATTGACCTAAACTCATGTTTCCATGAACTAAGTTGCAAATCCCATGTTAAAGCACCTCCTTCACACATTGTATAAACCCATGTCCCACCTCTAAATCGCCAAATGGTGCCCTCTTCACCTTTTTGGTATCATACCATGTTGGATTCAATACATAAGCTGCCAGATAATCCTTGCCACCATTTATTGATAATATTGGCCTTCCCAACAAAAATATTTATTTACTTGCACATGGAGTCGATGGTCCCATAAATTGATCCCAGAAGTTAGTCTTATTTATAAAGTTTATGGCCTCTATACTTGGGCCAAATATTACTAAATTTTTTTCTCAAGCCAAAACTTGTCAATGAAATTGATCTCATGACATCTAATGAAGTTGCATGCGATTGATGACCATGGCACTTTATGTTCCAAAGCATCAAGCAACATCTCAAGCGGGGAACACATTATTAATGTCATATGCTTCTATTATCTGTCAATAAAATATCATGTGCAACACTATGAAACTTATTATCAAGAAAAGGCAATATATGCTGCCACTAAGTGGTGGACATAGTGGTATTTTCAATTTTGATATAGCCACTTTATCCGAGATCCTCAATTACTTACTACATCTCACAAAATTGGCCCAAGGTCTTTAATCAATTAAAATCACAATGTCAGTAACATGAATTTAACGTGACAACAAAAGCAAACAACTTGTTAGCTTAGGTACAAGCACCACCATGGCTGTACAGAGTGGCAATGCATCACCATTTCTTTTCATGGCCATCATTAATCTTTAGGAGGTTTGCTTGTTATCAAGTGTTTCCAACATACTTTTGCATATTGTTGGGGTTGTTAATCTTCTGAGATGGCAAGTGGAACACACAATAATTTATCATTATTTAGTGGGCAGTAGGGCTCATCACCGTGATAAGTTTCTGATCACTGCCACTTTTTTAATATATGTGAAATCTCTTATGGCATCCTTTATTAGACATAGTGTCATTATGACACTGTTAGAGATAAAACTAAATTTCTATAGGAAGGATAGGCTAGAAGTCATCAAAATTAGAAATTTATGGATGCTTTCTTGGAGTATGGCAAACTTCAATGTAAAAAAAACAATTTACAGTTTTTTGCCTTACTCAGAACGCACAAACAGTTGTAGGCACATCCACTGCCCATATGGGACTTCTTTTGATCAATAAACAAGTTTTCATGGTTCAAGGGGAGCTCTCTAGTTTTGTATAAAAATAGCTAGGTTGAGAGCCCGCACTTGAGATTCCATGTTCTATTAAGCTTCATATCAATGGGGTTTTTTCCTAAACTATTTGTGGGTATTGATTCTACAGTATATATTGATAAAGGGATTTACACAATTCCAATTTCAGTGCTTGATCAATTGCACAGAGGCTTACAAAGCGGGTCAGGAATGAAGTTTTGATTCTATCCATTTGATAAATCTATTTGAATTAAGCCCACAGGTCCCTTTTAATTGTTGCTTGGGGACCCAATCTCTTGAGTTGTAGAGACACCTTAGGTGTGGTTTAATTCCTTTTCCAAAATGCCTCATAGTTGAGGACCACAGGTCTTTGGCAATGAATGTCCATTTTTTGTGATAATACGCGACCACCAAAGGAAATGCTGAATGCTCATTAACTAAGATACCAATCTTGAAATTGTCCCTTTGACCTCAAATGAAGGCTCTTACACAGATGTTTTTCAAAAAATTGACCAGTTTTATTATATATATATATATATATATATATATATATATCGTGTTTCCTTGTTTCCTAAATTTTTGGGGGTCATGTTTCCAACTCGTCCCCGTTTCCTCTTTTCGTGCAACTTAGCAATACACATTTTGTCATTCACAAATCACAATGAGACACAAAGATGATAGGATATAGCTGAAGATGTCGAAACCATATTTCTCATTTAGTCATCAAAATCAAAATGTATTACATAGATGTTAGAATGCCAATGGCAACTAGTAGTAGTAAATAGTAAATACAAAAAGGGGTAGTTCATAGATGAGATCAAGATGGAAGAATCTCATCTGTCAATAGCCCTCCTCCATGCCTGAATCAACAAACTCATCACTGCCCTCCTCCTCCTCCTCCTCTTCCTCTTTGCCCATGTGATAATCTGCATCTGCTGGTGTGGAGGATGACCCTTCCATATGATCACATTCATCAAAAGTGAGCAGCTGTAGCACTGGATCATTAAGATCCATGTTGGCTAATGCCAACTCAGTAATGTTGTCCAAACCCATATCATTAGGAAAGATATCCCACATCTTTGTCTTTCCCTTCACCCACTCCTCCCTCTTCCTGTAAGTAAGATGAAGGTTGGAGTGCACATACACCATCGTCTCTAACCTGGACTGCTCAAGCCTGTTCTTCGTCAAACTATACAAGTTCCCATATATGCTCCAATTCCTCTCACAACAAGAGGATGAAGTAACTTGAGACTCGAGAGATGACCCTCAAGGCTATCTTCTGTAGGACAGGGCATGCTCCCCCATGAGTTTGTCCACCAAACACAGGGTTTCTTAACCCCTTGTCTCTAACACCTCATAGCCTCCAAATCTCATAGTGGCAGTGGAAACTCTACAAAGCCCTCCTCCACCTCTTCAAGCATGTCTCTATGCTGAAGTAGCCGTCTAAATGCTTATGCTAGAGACATGCTGTATCATATGGAGTAGGGCTTTGCACGATAGAGACCTCTGCAAAGCTCTCCTTCTCCCTTCTTTTGGTGTAGGTGCCAGATCGGAGGGGTAATCTATTCCACCAAAACTGCCCAGGACTTGAAGCTGCCTTGCATTCCTTTGAAATCATGCCATTGTGGGTGGGGGCAGACCACAAGCACAGATGGTCCCCTGGATGGCTTAAAATTCTGTCGACCTCACTAAATGATCCAATACCCTTCTGGTAAATATTCATATCTATAATAACAACTTCTGCTGAATTATTTGCCAAGGAAAACCTCACGGGACCGCCCCCCACTCTTCCCTGGAATATCTGGATATAGGGCTGCTCAACTGCCAGCTGGTAACTCGTAGGGACTTGATCAGATTTGAGTTTGTGAGTCTGTGACCTATGGCCTCCCTGTCACAAACATTCCTTGGGTGGATTGTTCAAGCGATTGAGCTAACCCTTTGGGGCTCTCTGAGATTATTTTCTTACAATGTGTCCAATTCCTTTTTCCTTGTTTTATGCTTCAGTTGTTTTATCTATTTTCATTTTTGTGTTTGTTTTCTGTTTGGATGGGTGCCATGCCGTTTATGAAGAAAAAATAAAAACACCCTATCTGTGCTAGAGACTGCCTGGAAAACTCAGGGAAACATCTGTCGAAAGGTCTCGTACAGAAAATGGCTGGAAAATGTTTCCAGAGTGTTACACGTTTCATTCCAGTTTTGCATCAGAAATATTTCTCGTCCGAGGGGCCAGGGTGCAGGTTTGAGTAACTTATATTTATCTTGTTCTTACTGAACTTTCTTGTGTAAAATTTGTTGGATAAACTTTTTATTAATTGATAAATGGATGTGATTGAATTTTCCATTAATGAAAGGCAAAAGAATAAATGTAAATATACTAGCGTTACAAACTTAACCTCACCTGTGAAAAGTATTAGTGATTTGTTTATGAAAAAATAAGTCTTGTATTGGCTTTGCTGGGTTTGGTCTAGATATGGCTGCATCTTCCCTTAAACTTCAATATGTGTTTTTAATTTTATCTGTTTTAATTTTTTGGACATTATGCTTTCTTTTCTCTGCTTTCAGGTTTGATTTCCTCTGTTCCTTCTTCCACGTTTTTAGGCAAGGGTTGGTTGGAGAGGATAAATCTGTCATTGTATTTTTCCTGTTGATTTTGATTCATTTGTAGTGATTGCTACTTATGTTCCTTCACTCGTGGTTTTGCCGAAAGACCTCTTCAAAACTCATGTCAAGGGTTTTTATCGTTTTGGCATTGAGAAATTTTTAGGATTGCATTCCTAAAGGCTTAAAGGAAAATGAAAACATTAATAGAAAATGCAGTAATTCATTTTCCCTTTTGTCCATGGTTTGAAGGGTGGGTTGACAAGGCAACGATATGCATATGCATGAAAAGCAAAGCAAGTTATTTTATTTAGGATGCTTTCTTTCCACAAGAAGAGTAGAAAGCAGCAGTAAAAACATCCCTGGATGTAATTGATTGTTTTTGGGGGGCAATTTCAGGAAACACATTCCTAAGGAATCTTTTAAAACAGTGCATGTTGTCTACGGACACATTTTCAAATAGCTATATGTTGCTTTTCTTTGATTACTATGTTTTCCTTGTCTTTAGTGTTTTTCTTTCTTTCACTTTTCCATCCCATGAACAAAATGTCAATCACGTAAATAGCTCTTTTCGACTGTTAAATAGCTCTTTCTGTCTGTTAAATAGCTCTTCGATGTTGCCCTGCTCATTTTTTCAGTCCATTTCTTATACGACAGCTCACATATTTCTTATTGTTGGCGCTGTTTTGCCAAGTCAGGGCTATGCCTTAATTGAGTATGAAACCTTTAAGGAGGCTCAAGCTGCAATAACAAATCTTAATGGAGCAGAATTATTGACTCAAACCATATCTGTTGATTGGGCCTTCAGCAATGGTCCATTTCGACGTAAAACTGTTCGTCGGAGGTTAGTGATCGTTTGTTTTCTTGACAGTTACTGATAAGGCAACTATGATTTGGTTGAAGATTTTGGTGTTCCTTAAATTTCCAGGTCACCGCGGGGGGGTCATCGCTCAAGGAGTCCTGTCAGGAGAAGATACTGAGGTCTACATTATTAGGTGGTGCCATATAACAGTTGTTATTACTATTCTGAGCGTGAGTGGTAGAGTTGGCTTGATATTTTGATATCTGGTATGTATTATTTCATAATGCATAGTATCGACCTGTTAGTCAATACTGAAGGATTGATGTGATTGAAGCACTAGAATGCAGAAGTGCAGTGGAAGTTATCTGCAGTTACGAAAATAGTGTCTATTCATTTTAATTTTGTACTATATACATCCCACATACAGGCATTTGGGAGTTTTAAGGTTTGAAAAAGCAGACTTCAAAATTTTCTCTTCAATTTGGTCTTGGTGCAGAACAAAATTTTCTTTGAATTTTTAGCCTGGTATAAATATGGTTGGAAGAAATAAAAACAACAAAATATCAAGTACACGGTGAAAAATGAAGGTAACTTGACCTTGGATTATTTAATTAGTGTTTCATTAGATACTGGAATTTGGCAGTGTGATTTTTATGGGTCAGCTGATCTGAGTAGTTTTGTTATTGCATGGGCCAAAATGAAATTGAAGATTACATATAGTTGCATTATGGATACAAATCTGATAAGAATTTGGGAGCCATTTAATCTTGTAGCAAACTTCTCTCCAGCTGCCAGAATCTGGCGATACAGAAAGTCAGAGTTCCCATGGGAACTCGTTGAATTTTTGATGGTTCGAGTCGATTCAGAATTGGCGTTGTTCCACTATGCACATCGGGAACTCATTGAATTTTTGATTATTTGAGTCGATTCAGAGCTGGTATTTGTTCCACCATGCATGAGTCTTGGATCATGTTAGAACTCTTTTCATGCTTTTAATATTTCTGCTAGATTCTTATCAGATTATTGATTGGATTGATGATCCTGTTTGCTACAAGATTGAATTTTTGATGATTCGAGTCTATTCAAAATTGGTGTTGTTCCACTATGCACGTCGGAAACTCATTGAATTTTTGATTATTTGAGTCGATTCAGAGCTGTATTTGTTCCACCATGCATGAATCTTGGATCATGTTAGAACTCTTTTCATGCCTTTAATGTTTCTGCCAGATTTGTATCCAGATTTTTGACTGGATTGATGATCCTGTTTGCTACAAGATTAACTTTCTTCCCCTGGATTAGTTGTGTGCCTTGAATGTCAATTACTAATTCACTCCCAATACATTTTGTTATACAGTGAATATTGATTTGATTTTCTTACTTGAAGTATTGGCAGGTCATTGCTTCTGCTGAGATCGCATCTCTACGTGATACTCGACCTCTCAGAGAGTGCTTTTTCGTGCTAGGTTATTGACATATCCCATGTATTTCTTGGACCCCTGATTGGGAAAAAATTGAAAGCAAGTTGGGGGAACATTCCCTACGCTGGTTCTGACCTACTAGACCTGATCCGCTGCCCTGCCTATCAGTGGTATCCATTCATAGATAGATATACTGAGCATGTACCCAGCTGCCTAAGATATCCCCAACAATTAATGGGAGCCGGACCCAACCCACTACCAAGGAGCTCTGCTAGCTGGAAGTCGTACACACATCATGTCGGCTGCAGAAACCCATCCCTTGACATCTCCCGTGAGAGACTCCCAGGCTTTTTTTAGAGCTTTTATAATTGTTAGCATGCCAATCTTGGAAATTTTGCACATTTGTGTATGTTAGATTTAAATAGATTTTTTATTCATATTCCAGGAAGATAGACGATAAACAATAACTTGATTCATAAGAATGATTTTTGAATTGTTTGAATTCGATTCTTGGTGCTTACCAAGTCTGCCATTGCTAGGTCGACTTTAAATCAGATTGTTCAAGAATTCAAGAGTTATGTCTGGCAATGGATTCATTTTAACTATCTAATTAGGGTAAAATGATCAATATCCTAAAATTGCAACGGTGGTTTTTGAACCTCAGCTAGATTTGGAAGCTGTTGGTGTATTTGACCCATGCGTCTTGTTTGGGTTATTTTTGGATGCTTTAAATGCATTTGGCATACATACTCGAGTGCATGCTGGCTGGAGGAACATGCTACTTTAGACTACAATTCACATAACCCTTAAAAAATTGTACAACATGGACATTAATTTATGTTTGCATTGTACAGCTAATATACTGTTAAAGCATTGAAATCATTTATCTCAATCTCCAGAAGTGAGGATGGTAGCAACGTACTTGTTCTTATGGTGTGAGAAAATAAAATGTGCTAAATGTATACATTAGCTCGCTGGAGGAAACCTTTAAAATAATTGTGCAAATTGGATTCTACATTTGCATTCTATAATTAATTAATGTTAGCATTGAAACCATTGAGCCTAAAACCCAAAAGTGAGGATGGTAGCAATGTACATTATCAACAACCAATATCAATAAAGACGATAATCACCATATTTCTACATGATCCAGTAGGCATCAGAACTGAAACTCTCAAGGTAGAGTTATATAATGAAATAGTGTAACAATGTCAATTGACTATGGTAGTACACAAGTACGCAAAATTTCCTTAATAACATATTAGAAAAATTCATTAATTATTTTATATATTCAATAACATAATTTCAAGTAATGGGTAACATATTTGAAAAATTCATCAATTATTGTATATATTCAAGAACATAATTTCAAGTAACGACTGTTGATGAAGGTACTATAAACTGTGAAGGGACACACAATACTATTAAGCTTCAAGAACATAATTTCAAGTAATGACTGTTGATGAAGGTACTATAAACTGTGAAGGGACACACAATACTATTAAGCTTACTTTGGGGAATTATTTCTTGAACACCCTGATGGAAATTCCAATGTGGTTTAGGGGCCCAAGGAAAAAACTGCTAATAACAGTTAATATTTATTTAGGCCTTTTTCATGATATGTTTATTGGAATGGAAGGAAATTTATTGCTCATCTGCATCGGATAAAGAAATTTAACTAACATGTATTGAAAGGTGACCATATCAAGTGATCAAAACAAACGAAAAAGAAGTTGAAAAATGACACTCATGATGTTCAATCAATTGATAACTCCACTTATTTATTTTTTGCAAATTGGATTTCACTTTTGCTTTCTATAGTTAATATACTGTTAGCGTCAAAACCATTGAGCGCAATCTCCTGATGTGAGAATGGTAGCAATGTACATTATCAATATATATTATCAACAGACTATTCCCACCATATCTTTACATGATTCATAGCATCAAAACTAGTCTCAAGATAGAGAGTTATGTAATGAAAAAAGGTAATAATGTCAATTTATTATGTATTACATGACATTTCATTAATAATATTATTAGAAAAAATGATTAGTTGTTTTACATATCCAACCCCATAATTTAAGTAATTGTTGTTGATGAAGGTACTTATTTCTTGAAGAGATGTGCAATAATATTAAGATTACAATGGGGAATTATTTCTTGAACACCCAGTTGATGAGAATCCCAATGTGGTCCAACGGTCAATGGAAAAACCTACTAGGAATAATGAATAAAGTTTTATGCCTTTTTTCATCCCAATGTGGTCCAACGGTCAATGGAAAAACCTACTAGGAATAATGAATAAAGTTTTATGCCTTTTTTCATGAGATTTTTTTGGAATGCAAGGACAACGAAATTTAACTAGCATGTACAAATTGCACAAATGGCACTAATTATGTTCAATCATATGTGCCCCTCGAAAAATTGTACAAATTGGATTTTACAATTGCATACTACAATTAATATACTGTTAGCGTTAAAATCATTGAGCCCAATCTTGAGAAGAGAGGATGGTAGCAATGTACATTACCAAGATCTGTTATCAATATAGACTATTCCCACCATATGCCTACATGATTGAGTAGGCACCATAACTCAAGGTAGATTTATTGCGGTGAGAAAGTGCATTTCTACTTGGGTGGGGTAAGTGTTCGCTGTCCCATTTAAAAAAACGATTCCATTCATCAATGTGTTGTTAGCATAGTAAAAGGGACATGTGCTATAGTTTAGTGGTGAAAGGTTTGCAGATTTGATCTTTCTTGACGCTTTGTAGAAGCAGAGTCAGATGGGTATATATGGGTAAATTTAAAAATGGTGACAGTCAATTGACTATTGTAGGACACCAAATTTCATTAATAACATGTTAGAAAAAAAATGATTGATAATTTTATATATCCAACACCATAATATCAAGTAATGGTTGTTGTTGAAGGTACTATAAACTGTGAAGGGACATGCAATAATAATAAGCTTACTACAGGGAATTATTTCTTGTACACCTAGATGATGGAGATCCCAATGTGGTCTAGGGGTCAATGGAAAAAATCACTAATGAGATTTTTCATGGAATGGAAGAAAATTTATTGCTTGTCCGTATTGGACTAGGAAATTTAACTAACATGTATTCAAAAGTAACCATATCAAGTGGTTAGAACCAACAACAAAAAAAATGATGAAAAAGGACACTAATGATGTTCAATCATTTGATTCCTCCCTTAAAAAATGGCTCAAATTGGATTTTATGTTTGCATTTTAAAATTAATGTATTGTTAGCATTGAGACCATTGAGCCCAATCTCCAGAATCGAATATGGTAGCAATGTACTTGCACATGGATTAAAACTTGGAGCTTTATTTTTGGGGTTAGGAGTGGAAAAATAGTTGGTGAATAGGCATATTCTTTTATTTAGTTGGTAAAGCTTGTTAATGAGATTTACACTGTCAAGATCCATTAGAATATGAATAGACAAATTCCTTTTCCATGTCTACATTTGCCCACTAATTCTATCTCAAATGTTTCAATACGTGTGAAATTATAAACATGCATTATAGCAATTTATTGTACATGGACTCTACTAGCAATTAGCTTCAATGGTGCAAAAAGATGTCATGAGAAAAAATCTTGAATTCAAAATTGTCACCAAAGCAAAAAATAAGAGATGATGTATTAGTTAAATGATATCAAAATATACATATGGAGGATTGATTATAATCGAAAATCTTGAGCTAAAAAAACCAACAAAATGTTTAGATTTGAAATGAAACCATGACCTTCATTCCATCATCCCATTAGGGCCATGTCGAAGTCCTCCTTGTTCTTTGGATTTGAAATAAAACTATGGCCTTTATCCCATTAAGGCCATATAGGTCAAAATCTCTATTTGCCATTTGGATTAAAGTGAAACCATGACCTCCATCTCATATTGTTGATATAGAACAAAATCCCTCCTCTAGCTCCCCACTATTTAACATCTATTATCGCATGGATGCGTTCATTGTCACTCTCCTTGCTTGGCCTACAATGTTAACACTTAAACAAAGTGATGAAAGAAGAGAAAAGGGTGAATATAGAAAATCTGATAGCAAGGAAAGTAAATAGCACAAGTGCGGTAAGAAAAAAAGATTTTCATAGGTTTTGAAAAGGAACAATAAAAAGAGCTAGCACATTATCAAGATTCAAAATCGATAGACTATTCCCACCATATCTCTACATGATTTAGTAGGCATCATAACTCACTCAAGGTAAAGAGTTACATACTTAGAAAATGTAACAATGTTAATTGACTATGGTAGTACATAAATTTTTATTAATAACATATTAGAAAAAATGATCACAACACCATAATTTCAAGTAATGGTTGTTGATGAACGTAATATAAAGTATGAAGGGACATGCAATAATATTAAGCCTACTATGGAAATCCCAATGTGGTTCAGGGGTCAATGAAAAAAACCACTAGGAATAGTGGATATTAAGTTTTAGGCCTTTTTTATGAGATTTTAGAATGCAAAGAAATTTATTACTTGTTTGCATTAGAAAAGGAAATTTAGCTAACATGTATTCAAAGGTGACCATATCAAGTGATTAGAACCAACGACAATAAAATGATGAAAAAATGATACTAATGATATTCAATCATCTAAGCCCCCCCTATTTTTCCATTGCATCTCCAAAGAGTTATTGAAAACTTCCAAAGTATTTTTTGAGATTCCAAAAGGTCTTTGTAATATCCTCTAGCTTGAGTAATTATTTACTTAATTTAAAATTCAGATTATGCCTTTGAGCATAAATATGTTGTTATGTTAAAATTGAAAGTGTGCAAGAGGGTTGGTTATTGACAATTGTCCTTGGGCAAGGGCTATTGTAAAAGACATTTGTCTAAATATTATCAATGGCCCAAAACCGTAGTTGGAATGGTCATGAATAGAGATGACTATGACTCCATGAGTGGGGAACACAATCCTATTAACCAGGGAGAGAGATTACAAGTGTCATGAGACAAAAAGCTTGAACTAACACTACAAAATATAGGGGTGAATCCAAGACTACAAATTTCCCAAGGAGAGCAAAGCCTTTGGAGGTAAGACCTAGGCAATCAATCTATATATGAGCACATGAGAGTGCGACAGGACACTGCCAAGTATGCTGAGAAGTATTTTTGTGTGAGCACTTGAATATTGATAGGCAACTTCCGTGAAAGGTTGTGGGTGAACTGAGTTGAATATTTTGGATAAGAGTTTTGTGATTCAACTAGGTTGGATACATATTGCTGACTATTGTTAGTGGGATTGTGAACTGATGGAGAAAACATGTTCGTCCTTATGAAGTCATAGTGCATGCTTGGGGGTGACTTGAGCAAGTAAGTTTTAGCTTCTCAAAGTCTACATTTGGGAGGTACATGGCCATCCCAACTATTGCAGACCAACTAAGCATTGTCCCTATTTGTTTCATATTCGTTTATTTACTTTTTTCACTAATACTGTATATCATTTGTTTCCTTTAAGCATTAAATTATTCTTAAAGGGCATACTATCTTTCTATTGTAAATGAGTTGTATTTATGAACTGATTAATGTTAAAAGAAAATATTTTTGATTGTAGATAATGTTAGTTATGCTTCATTATCACTCTAACCATTTTTGTCAATGTTATGGACCTATAGCACCTAAGGTTAGATAGAAAGAAATGAGATTTGTCTTTTATTTTTTAGTATTCTCAATTTTCTACTATGAAATTGGTATAGTTAGCTTCTAAGATTGAACATTATTTGTTGTATAGTAAGTAAAGCATTACAAATCTATTATGCCTAAAACATTTTGCACACAATACCTATTTAGTTTAATAATATAATACAGTGAAAAGTTGCTCAAGAAACCAAAATACTAACATAATGTCATAAATTTCCTTCAAATAAGATAAGAAAGAACCTTGAAACAATTTTTACAACCATATTCTTACCTAGATATGTGACGAAAAGGGAAAAGCTTGATCGATTTCTTAGAGAATGACCACTGTTTTTTTTTGTAGTAAATGCCACTACAATAGGTCGAGTCATCCGACCCTAGGATGGACGGTAAAGGGTATATAGGGTGGAGAATGGAACAAATGACCTGGAGAGCCAATAAGTCGACAACCAATTATTTATTGCAACAACTAGGACACAATTAAATCGATTTGATGGGGATTGGTGGTAGTGACATCATGGTCTAGTGTTACAATTATGGCATGATGTGAGACAACGATTTAAAGAATAGTATATGTCAAAATATACTATTTTCCCTCCACTGGTTGCAATGCCTAGCATCCCAAGTGTATACGTTGTCGTATGGTGAGGTTGACCATTATGTGAGATCACTTCTAAGTCTAGATTGGTATAACATAGTAAGTTGTTGTTAGGGTTAGTAATCCATAAATATTGTTATAAGGTTAAGTCTCATAAGTATGGTAAGTAGTAATTGCATACCAAGGCTATTGTTACATGAATATTATTATTGGTTGTGAATAAGTCAAGCTTGGCACGATAGTTAAGTAGTAATTTCTAATAAGAATAAATTGCACAAAGGAGATTGAACATAAAAAAACATGACCATGCGAGCCTAGGCCTAAAAGAGTGTCTAGGAGTTTCATTGAGTAAATTAGATGGTAAGAGTGCTTACCATGAAGAGTTGGAGAACAACAAAGTATCTCTTGTGGAATTCTCAAGTAATAAATCAACAACCATTAGATGATAAAGGACTATGCTAAGCATAGTGGAGAACTTGAACATTATCATAATAAATGTAGAAAACAATAAATGAGTTAAGAACAAAGTTAAGAGGACTGCAACTTAACTAATTTAGAGTCGTAATTTTGTCGCTCACATAGACTAAATCATTTTTTTAGTTGGTAAATTTGGGGATATTACAATCTTCCATCTATCCAAGAGATTGATCATGCCATGCATCTCATTCTAGGGAGCCTCCTTCTGAACATATGACCTTGGAGATATACCTTATGCTCATGGATTTGATAGTCTATATGGTAGTATATGTTGACATATATTGTTGGATAAATGAAAGTGTTATCTTCTATGTGAGATAGAAAATCAGAGAATAGGACATGGTAAAATCTTCTTCATTTGTTGATCCTCACCATTTACATAGACACAAGGGTATTTTTTCATAGGCTCCCTTAAATGGTATTGTTGGACTCTAAGGTGATCAAAATATATTGTCCTCATTCAAAATCCTACCTATATCATCCATGTGTTTTTATTAAAATGAAATGCATGGTGCAATACATGTTAAGTCAAAGTGTTTTCTCTTATCTTATGGTGATGGTTTACAAAACAAAATATTCATGGCTTATGTGCCTAGATTATTTAGAATTCAACAAACTCACCATTAAGAATATGTTTCATATTCCTATTATTTATTATTTTCTAGATGAACTACATGGAGCATATAAATGGACTTAATTGGATCTTCATTTATGATACCAAAACATTTTATTAGCCAATTGTGAAGAGCGGTACCAAAAAAAGATGTAAGGGAAAGCATGAGAAACTTGTCAATTTCTCCTAAAGTGATTTGAAATGGATCAATATATATACATATTTTCATTTATTTTGGAGCTTTTTGGGTGGAAAAATTGGAGGTTTTGGTTTGCAGGGCCCATTTTACGGGTAGGTATCACTTTGGAGAATTGAGGTCTTAAACCTTTTGGGGCTTGTTTGAGGGATTATATGATGTTTTTTGTCACCAAAAGTTCATCTCTTGTGTTATTACCCTTGACACTATTCTACACTCTAATACATTTCTAACAGTCCAAGAATCGCCTTAATCGAAGTCCATATGAGGAAGTTATGCCTCTCACAAGTTGACTTATCTCGTTGACCACCATTGTATTGAGTGGATTCCACATTAGCTCTCATTTCTCACACATGTGGAGCTAGTCACATGTGAACTTTCAAAAACATTTTAGAAGGTCCAAAAGCGTAAACCAAATTGGGAGTTGGGGCATGTAGGAACCTTATAACTAATCCTAGATGACTATCAAGCTATGTTAAATATTGATTTGATGGGAAAAGAAGGGGTTCCATTCTTATGATGTTATGTGTTATTCCTTAGTTTAGCAACAACATGAGAGTGCATAGTTGAGAAGAACAAAGGAAGTAGGAGATCCTATAGTAGGCATTCTGGCCGCAAAGACATAGGTGACTCCATAGAGAGTACAACTTATGTTGTATTTGTATGGCATATTGGAGAATAAAAGAGCAAGGCAAGGTCCTTACTTCTAGCTAGGTTCCCCCACCCCCACCTTAGTGGGTTTTCCCATGGTATATCTTCTATTATTTGTGTGGATGTGTTATTTTGCTCTAGTTACGTTTTTAATTCAATTCCAGTTTACACATTAAGTGGAAATAAGATGATAAAAGAACTAAGTTGTGGTGAAATATTATAGTGGAATATCCATGATAGTTTACTGATCATATTAGTACAATGACAATTTTCTTTGGAGTCTTGTGGAAAATTATAGGATCTAGTGGAAGAATAAAGAAAAAGTCTTCAAACCCTAGACCATGGCAGACAAGTCTAGTGAAGAAGTGGCATGATATTATGATCTATGATTTACACAGCTAGAAATACAAGTATTCAATATCTTATGCAACGTGTCATTCCTCATGGAGGCTCTAGAGAGGAATTTTGGACCTTTCTGTGATTTTGGAGGCTCTAATTTAGGGATCGAATTAGAGGGGAGATTGGAAGATAAATGTGACCCCTTCCTAGTCTTTATTTAAGATGGAAGCGAAATTCAATACCAAGTCCTACCATACTTTAAAGTTGAATCATTTATTGTAGCAGTTAGAGGTCTATTTTAGTATCCATCAAATAGACGAGGATCATACAATTTCATTTGATCGATAGAAATTAGAGGGCCATGCATTAACCTGGTGGGAAATATGCATGAAGGCACTTAGGTTGGAGTGATATTTTCAAGTAACTAAGTGGGAGGATTTAAAAACCCTCCTTAAGTCCTAGTTTTACCCTATTGGGTATGCAGAGAACCAATGGATCCATTGGGATTACTTTAGGAATGCTAGGATTAATTAATCCTTCTTTGTCCAATATAGTCTATTTGGTCAACTTACCTAAATTAGGAAGTCATTATCACTTATCTAGAGTATGGGGGACACACCTAGAGGTTATATGCCACTTATTGCATGTTCATGCATGAGTTTATGTGCCTCTGGGACCAACCCTTACATTATAGGAGCCCACTCTGAGTGCCACCAACAACCTCCTTCAGTTGGCTGTGGTAGGTAAGCAGTTATGCTGAGTTATACTCCAGTTACATTCAGTTAGATCACTATCAGTTAGCCTAGTGGAATTTTTGCATGCATGCAGGTAGTGTGCCACCTTTTGTCCACCTACCTCATCAATTAATTGATTGTAGACTGATTTAGACATCCAGAGTTAAACTAGTGAGCTCCACTGCATAATTCCTTTCCAACAACTCTCATATTGAACTGTAGATATATGGTTCTCAAATTTAAACATGGTATTAGAACCTTGTTCATACCAACAACAAACCCCATCAACTTCCATTATTGCACCAGAAGCAGCAGAGTTTACACATAAATCCTGTAATCATTTCCTTTCTAACTCTGGAATTTTTTGCGAGAAGTCTTTGCAGGTGTGATAGACTTTAAAAATATGCACATGTTGAAGTGGAGGGTGTTTTAACTGACATATGTTTGCAAATTGGTTTGTTTTGCAGTGATGTTTTGTAGGTACAACTTCAATATAGATTCGAGAGTATCAGTTCCTCTTCTTATTCCATTCTCAAGATATTCAGAGTGGAAATTGAAGATGATTTCATCTCTAAAGATACAAGGTATCTATGAGGTATCCATTGGAATTGGTAACGAGTCTTATGAAGATGAAAATGACTGGATAAATGACAGTGATAGAGCTTTTAAAAGGATATGTCTGACAATTTATCCAAGCATGCACTACCTTATTGATTCTGTTGAACACCCAAAGGATATTTGGATAATATTGGATAGAACCTTTGGAAAGAACACCGATGATCATTTTAGCAATTTGGAGAGCGCACCTAGTGCCAAAAGAGTGCTTCCTTCAAAAGTTTCGACCTCTATTCTCTTAGATGAAGTTGTTCGAGATGAAGAATAAGCAGAATCTTCAACTCAATCGATTCAAATTGTTGAAAGTATCGTTGTAGTGACTCCTTCTTATGTTGCTCCAAAAGTTTATGAGATCTCTAATATCTCATCTTCTCATATAGCTGATCCAGAAGAAGAAATTCGAATCTATGTTATTGAATAAAAACTCTCCTTCCATTCTACTTAGGCATTCTCCAGTGATTCTTCTATTCTAAATTTTGTGCAAAGTTTGCCAATGATTGCTTAAGAAAATGAAGAGGAATTCAATTTCTCTCTCTCTAATCTTGCTGCTGGTGTGCAAAAAAGTGATACTTTGGATGTTTTGGAAGAAATACAAGATTTTAGGAGTGATCCATTCACCCTCATTGATCTAGAGCTTCCATAAAATTCCTACATGACCGCTTACACCAATACCCAGAGTTTTGTTGAAGAAGGAGAAAATTGTGCATCTACCATCTCAGTGGAGCACTTGGAAGCTTTGTTCCACACTCTTGGATCTGATAAGACCTTATTTGGTTCAAATTTTAAGTTTCAAGAGCCTTCCATCATGCTTGTAGCTGTTCTCATCAATTTTGGTGTGAAAAATCAAGCACCTCAAGTCTATGTGAAATTTGCTGCTGGGGTTTTGATGTCAGTTTTCTCTCATGAATTTTCTAATATTAAATTTTATGAATCATTGGATATTTTAGAAGCTATATCAGATTATGGAGCTCAAGAATTCACTCTCCATCGTCCCAGGACTTCTCTACCTTTCTACTTGATCACATGCTCATCTCCTCACAGTACTAGTAAAGAGGGAGAAATACTGCATTCGCCTGGACACTTGCTCCTAACACCTAGAGCTGATTTTACCTCACATGGTTTGAATTATCAAGCACTTTAATCTCTCATCAGTTGATCTCAGTTTCTCTACATGGGCCCAGTTTTCATCTTGTAGCTGTCTATGTTCATGATTCAATTAAGCATATTCATCTTCTTCCAAAGAGGAAATTCCTCTAGACATAATCATTTAGTTTGGATAGGTTCACATGCACAGTCCTAGGATGCTGATGCACAGAAGAACCATGATTCTACATGGCTGCTCCATAGAGTTGCAGATTGCAACAATTTTTTTCATAAGTTTTTGCTTAAAGAGGATTTTTTTTTCTTAAGTATAACTTGTTTCTTGATTCCTACTTATTTTGAGGAGGGGTTTTTTCCCATAAGGTTTTCCCCATTTTCCTTATTTTATTAAGCAATATTTATGTCATTTATATTGTATGGGTGACTTTTGGCCTAGTTTCCAAGGTCCAAGATGTCCAAAGTTAGGATTAAGGGGGTGTTAGGATTAATTAATCCTCCTTTGTCCAATATAGTTTATTTAATCATCTTACCTAACTTAGGAAGTCATTATCACTTAGCTAGAGTATGGGGGACACACCCAGAGGTTATCTTCACTTACTACAAGTGCATGCATGAGTTTATGTGACTCTGGGACCAATCCCTACATTATAGGAGCCCACTTTGAGTGCCGCCAGCAACCTCCTTCAGTTGGTTGTGGTAAGTAAGAAGTAATGCTGAGTTATCCTCTAGTTACATTCAGTTAGATCACTATCAATTAGGATAGTGCCATTTTTGCATGCATGCAACGAGTGTGGTGCCTTTTGTCCACCTACCTCATTAGTTAACTGATTGTAGATTGATTTAGACATCCAAAGTTAAACTAGCGAGCTCCAGCTGTGATTTTCCATAGTGAGTTAGCTAATCAGTCAGTTAAACTTATAGATTCAAATCCTATCTTTAACATTCAAATTCTACTTATTGCATAATAATTGTATTATTGATTAATGAATGAAGATTAATATTGTGGTTATCTGAGCAATTCTTTTCCGATTAATCTAAAATTTGTGTCATGAATTCTTTGCTCAGTGAACATTGATCTTAATTATTCCACTGCACAATTCCTTTCCAATAGCTCTCATATTGACTTGTAGATCTATGGTTCTCAAATTTAAACAAGGAAAAGGAAAGGGTAGAGTTTGCAAGAGTACACCACTGAATTCAGGAAGATGGCTATCATGTTGGATATCTCACCCAAGGATTTAGATGTGTTGGGCTTGGGGAAAGTGCGCAAGAAATAAGCACAAATGAAGAAACACGCAAGAGTTAGCCCACCGCGCAAGCACAAACAAGGAAAAGGAAGCACGTGGCAGGAATAGAAGGAAGCTGCGCAGACAAGGAGATATGTGCGAAAGAAGAAAGCTACATAGAAGAAGGAATAGGTGCAAGAGATGTCACCTGTGTGGAAAAGGGAAACTGCATGGAAGGAAGATGCTGTAGGGTAAAACAGTAGCGCAAGTACAGAATAACGACCGAAAGCGACAAGACAATCATGGGTTTTGAGGTTGGCTTAAGTCGGCGGATGCCACATGAGTGAACGCATACTGTAAGTAAGGCCATTAGTGCCTTATGTCAAGTCGTGATCACCACAGTTGTAGCTTGAGGGGCGGATAATGGTGACAATTAACAGACTGCCTGTATGCAGTCGAACCTGCATGGTCATGTAAAATAGTATAAATAGGAGGGATTCAATAGTTAGAGGGTTGGTCATGGTTGGATTTTAGTGATTATTGCTATATGTTGGTTGTTTTAGATCACTGTTAGTTTCTTTTGAATGGTTAGTAGAGGGAAGATCTCAGAGAGAGCAGAGGGAAGCTGTGAGATCTGAGTGGTAGAGTAGTCAGAAGTCTGCAGGATGCAATTGTAGTTAGTACAATAGAAGGGAAGCTCTGCTAAAGAGGTTGATCCAGGCTGTGTGTGGATCAGTAAAAGGTAGCAGTAGATTAGGAGAAATAAGATAGAGAGCATGAGAGAAAGATAGAATCTGAGTAGAAAGCTATATTTAGGACAATATGCAGTCAAATGTAGGCTGAAGGCACCATATATTTCTCATCCCATATGAAGAGCGCCTTGTGGTTTTTCCTAGATGGGTTTCCACATGAACTTTCCTATGTGTTGATGATTGAATGTGTATGGTTGCTTATGTTTCTGTTTGTGCATATGCTATGATGCAGGTCCTGTCATGGTTGAATGAATGCTGTACTGTCAATAGAAGTATGAATGCATGGATAGGTTATTATGTGCTGCTTCTGAGTATTAGTTTATGTTTACGGCGCAATCGCTGTTGTGTGTCTATATATTGCGCATGTCTGCTAGCTTTCTCTAATATTCCGTTATGTTTAAAGTATTAAGGCCGAATTTGTATTGTGCTGCTAGTAGTTAATAAAATATATGCGTGGTGTACGCTACAGTTCGGCGGAAAGACTCCATCCTTGCGACTTGGTTGAGCTCCTTGGACGAGCGCCAAGGGACTATAATCCCTCGACAATCGCAGAAACATGGTTCCGACGGTTACCCATCGAAGAGATATCTCAGGTGAGACTGCACCGGCTCTGCGGACATTGCCGACAGGGATTCCTCTGTCGGGTCGATATCTCGGGTGTTTGTTGGGTTGACGGGCTACGTAGAACCTAGATCACACGAGTTAGGAAAAGTGGCCAACAAATGGTTCCGTTGTCGGGACCCTTTTAATCAAAACGAGGGAAATGTTGTGGCACCCGACTAAGAGTGAAGTCGAGGATTGGCTGGAGTCGAAGACGTTGATATTCGCACAGAAGGAAAGCGAGGGTTTGCGGCTGAGCCGTGAGAACTGGTTACAGCGATATCTATATTCAGATATCCATGAATTTTTTTTCACCAGATTCCTCGTTATATTTCAAGAATGACTGTCGGAGTTAGCAGCCCGACAAGCTAAATTCCAGAGAAGAGGAGTTGCTGAGCGGACTAACCAGTTGACACAAGAAGTAGTGCAAGTAAGTAACCCTATTTCCAGAGTTGTTGATTTTTGGATTGATAGCATATTAGAAGGATATGTTACTGAGTTTGCTGTCGAAGCGATAACCTTGTATAGCGAAGCAAAGAGGCATTTTTTCCAAGGACCTTGGGGAATGTGCCTTATGTCTATAAACTATGGATTAAAATGCTCCTTTATGAAAAGGGTAATTTACAACTTGGTGATTGAGTCAGAAAGTCCGTGAAGGGTATATGCTGCGTAAAATTTAGGAGTAATATGGAAGGTAGTAAGAAGAAACATTCCCAGAGAGCTCAGAAGACAAGCTGGACACTGGATTCTTAAGAAGTAGAAGGAGGTTTCGGTCAGGAAAGAGGAGGAAGGTAACAGGAGGCAAGAGGGCTTATAGCCTGCCTAGGGAAGGTGAATATCGATGTGAGTCACACCTAGATGAAGGGTCCTACGATGAAGAGGAGGAGTATAGTCCGATTTCTGAGAGAGCAGAATCGGAAGAGTCTACATAGACGCCAAGGAAAGGACGTGATTATGACATTCCAAGAAGATCACCTGAAGTGAGACCTAGAAGTTCCTCACCTGAACCACGTGTGAACACTAGTAGTCCTAGTGTCGGGATTGGTGCACAAGGAAGCCCATTAGTGACCCAAGTAAATCCAGTAAATCTAGGGAATCCAGTGAACAACCCCAGCGTGACCCTAATGGTGGGGAAAGACGTTAGACTACCCACATTCAATGGGAATGGAATAGAGGATCCAGAACAGCACTGGTTCCTTTGCAAGGCGGTGTGGATGGTCCGCCTTGTTAACAATGATGACATTTGAAAAGCGCAGATGATTACGACTCTACGGGGCTGCGTGTTGGATTGGTACATGAAGTACTGTGGAGGACCACTTGGGTAGCCGCAGAGGACTCTTGAGGAGATTCGACATGCAATGATCTCGGAATTCAGAAATCCACAATCTGAGTCCCAATGTATAACCAAGATCAAGGAGATAAAGCAGGATCCAAAAGAGACAATATGGGACTTTGATCAGTGGTTCAAGACGATGATGGCCAAAGTAAGCTTCCAAATGTCAGACGTGCAACATAAAGAGTAGTTTATTGCTGCGCTACCGCCACACATTAGAGGACCACTTCATGCAGCAAAAGATTACGACGCAAACAAAGGCACTGGAATTGGCAATGAAGCTAGAGGCTTCACCTATTGGAGATGGCACTGCAGGAATGATACATATTCAGTCACAATTAGCTAATCTGACTATTCAACTGTATGACATAGAAAGAGGAAAAGAGGTGCAAGAAGACCTCTGGTGTACGTGATGCTGGACCAATGGACATACCAAAGATGACTGTCTGGCTTACATGAACTACATCTTGTCTGGTGCGCCAAACCCATTGAGTACCAGGGGCTGCCCTGGTGCAACATCTGCCAGACAAGATGACACTGCGAAGACTGCATGTTCCTGTAGAAGACAATATGTACCCCAGCTAGTCTGTATTGTAAATTTTGTAGATCTGTAGGCCATGATGAAAAAGATTGTAGGGCCTACCAACTTCTGAGAGAGAAAATGGTAGATGCATATCTAATGAAGACTGAGGAGAAAATAAAGATTGAACAGGCACAAGCGTAGTTCTAGGCTACGCCTCAGTTCCAGCCTATGCAGAAGTTTCAGATGGCACCACAGTTTCAGAATGCAACCCCATATAACCCGTATCAATAGCAGTATGCACAACTGCAATACCTACCGCAACTGCCACAACCTCAGTTGAGGGGGGGTGGCAATTACAGGGGCCAGGGAGGAGTATGATTTGGCTGAGGAAGAGGGCCAATAGTATGCTACAATTGTGGAGTGCAGGGCCACTATGCTAGAGACTGCCTTGAACCTGCAAAGACTTTCTCATATTGCAGACAAGAGCACAATGTGGAGCAATGTCTGTAACTTATCGCTAGATGGAAATCCTAGACGGTTGGAGCAGCTAACCCAGCACTAAATCCTCTGCTGAATGCTCCCAACCCAAATGCTAATTCCAACATACAGATGATAGTCACAGAACCACGAGAACCAACTGTAGCAGTGGTAACAAGGGGAGGTGCCGCGATGGGTGCAGATCAAGTTACACAAACAGAACCTGTGACATAAGCACAATCGTAGGTGCGACCCACCGTGCAAAAGAAAGAACCACTTGATGTTCATAAGTAGAAGCACATATTCATGGATGTGCACCTAGAGTTCGTTGGAACAGAGAAACCATCTACCTCAGGCCAAGTGAAAGATATTCCTGAGAGATTCCAAAAGATATTCGAGCAACAGATTGCAAGCAAGAGTGCAGATAAGGTTAGTAAGCTCAAACCATTCCTGTCAAGTTGTTTGGTGCTAATACAGGATAAGGATGCACTTGTAGAGTTGCAAGCCTTGATAGAAATGATTTCAGAGGAAGACCAACCAACAAAGAAGGCTGACAGTATCAAGACAAAGTTCAAAACGAGACGCGAACTCAGGATGTTTGCGCAAATTGGTGATTATGACATGGACTATATCATCCTCGACCTGGGATCCGATGTTAACATTTTAACGCGCTAGACGTGGGAAATAATGGGCAAGCCACCCTTGAAATGGTCCCCAATTCAATTAAGGCTTTTCGATCAGGCAAAGGTCCTGCCCATTGGTAGATTGAGTCATGTCTAAGTGGATATTAAAGGATTGCGAACTTTTACGGACTTCGAGGTCATCAATATAGTAGATGATACCAACCCATATCCCGCGCTGCTAGGGATCGATTGGGATATAGGAAATCAAACCATTATAAACTTCAAAAGAAGGATCCTATCGTTCGAAGATGACAAGATGAAGGTAGTTGCGCCCCTTGAACCACTGGAAGGACAAAGATACGTTGAACCGATGTTCAACGAAGGGCAAGGTGATCACCTTAATAACATATATAATGTCACTTCCCTTAAGGAGGATTACATTAATCCTATTTTGGATGGAAACCTGAGCTGGAAATGCGTGAGTTCATGTACATCAAACTCAGGAGAGGCACTTGAGAAATGGCAGAACCGATTACATGAAGTCTCTATGAGGAGATGTGTCAGGATAACTAAGTCTGTCCGATGAGTAGGAACTCAGTTGCGACCACTACCTACATATGAAGGGCTACCTAACTTGAAAACGTTCTGGACTGAGTTTGAAGAATTAGTAACAGAGCCGCAGCGACTATCTATGCTATAATTTGCTCTAAAAGCTACACCTGCGAGATGGTGGGGTACGCACAAAAGCTCAATAACTGACTGACTGGAGTGTAGACGGCTATTGGAAGTAAGATTCGGAGATGAGGTCATAACTGTGAAACAAAGGTATACAGGGTTATCGGACCCTGTTGAAAACTTGAAGCAGTGTTCCGTAGTATTCTCGAACTACCTGCGCTAAGAGTGGGTTCACCACTTCATCCATACTCTCGAAATGGCACCTAGAGGTTGGTACGCATCTATGGAGCTGTGCCAAGAAACAAGGGAATGGGAAAAGATTGCGCAGAATTTCACATACACATTCCAGTTCACAAACGAGCAACCAACAATTGATATTGCGCTGAAGACTCTTAAGGATAAGATATTCGTGGAAATCCCACTAGAGGTTGTGTATTCTCAACCCTGCACTGCAGTTTCCCACCAGTGCTGTGAGACCGTTCAAGACTGGATGACCTGCTATAACCTCTCCAGAGATCTAGAGGATGATCCGACTAACATTAATATTCTAGAGTCAGAAGGATCACGCGCAGTACAAGGAAACGACATTTCCAGTGAAAAGTTCATCAAGCCATTAAAGATTAAGAAAGTTAACATTGGGTCGGAGGACAATCTGAAATTTGCTAACATTGGAGACTATTGGGAGGATGAGATAGTAGCCAAAATCATTAATCTATTACATGAGTTCCAAGACCTATTCCTGATGAACTTCAGGGAAATGAAGGGGATATTAGGATATTTGGCCGAAATGAAAATTCCACTCAAGCCCGACACAAGACCGATAAAACAACGCCCATACAGACCAAATCCGTGCTATAAAGAAAAAGTGAAAGCTGAATTGGACCGAATGCTAGAAGCAGGAATCATTGAGCCCATTGAGGAGTCGAAGTGGACAAACCCTATAGTGGGCCAGGACAAGAAGACGACATGCGAGGTCAGGATCTGTGTCGACCTTAGGAAGATAAATGATGCTTGCTTACATGATCCATTCCCAACACCATTTACAGATGAAGTCTTGGAGAGTGTCGGCGGACAAGAAATGTATTCATTCACAGATGGATTCTTGGGCTACCATCAAGTCAGAATTGCACAAGAGGACCACCATAGGAAAACCTTTGTAATAGAATGGGGATGCTATCAATACACGGTAATTCCCTTTGGCCTTAAAAACGCCCCTGCTATTTTCTCTAGAATAGTAGTTTCTGCTTTTAAAGATTTCATTCATAAGTTTCTTGAAGTATACTTTGATGACTGGATGGTCTTTGGTATGGTAAGAGACCATATTGAGAATTTGCACATGATGTTGGAAAGGTGCTGCTAGTATCAAATTGCGCTGAATTTGAGAAAATGAATATTTTGTGCACCGTTTGGTGTATTGCTTGGCCATGTAGTTTGCCGCGACGGGATCTTGGTCGATCCTGGGAAGGTGGCAATTATTCAGGACCTGCCATCGCCCACATTGATCATGCAACTCAGATCCACATTGGGACATACTGGATAAGCTACACACATGTAATCACCAGTTGGGCACTTCTAGCAAAAATAGAGAAAGAGGGTAGTGCAATTCCCATGCTACAGACTCCCTATCTACCTGATGTGGCTCAAGAACAAGCCACAAGACTATGACAAGAAGAGGAAAAACAAGATTAAGAGGAAAAGAAGGATGAAGAGGATCGAGAAGACCAGTAGAAAGACGAGATGCAACAAGCAAAAGAAAACTTTCTAGAAGTACACCTTTTAGATGATGCGGCAAAGAACTTGTGTAACTTCAATTTTTCTAAGTATGGGATGAGGCCACGGTGCAGGAAACACTGCTAAAAAAGAAGAAGAAGAAGAAGAAGAAGTCACAAAACATGCAAGAGAGGAAGCCGGAGAAAGGTGTGAGAATTTTTTTTTTTTGCAAGGAAAAAGCCATGCATGTTGCGCCACCTACTACATCCATTGCTTCGTGGCTTGAGACGAACCACATGTGAATGTTGGGGGCCTGTTGGGCTTGGGGAAAGCACGCAAGAAATAAGCGCAAATGAAGAAACGCGCAAGAGTCAGCCCACCGTGCAAGCACAAACAAGGAAAAGGAAGCATGCGACATGAATATAAGGAAGCTGCGCAGACAAGGAGATATGCTCGGAAGAAGAAAGCTGTGCAGAAGAAGGAATAGGTGCAAGAGATGTCACCTATGTAGAAAAGGGAAACTGCACGGAAGGAAGATGCTGTAGGGTAAAATGGTAGCACAAGTGCAGAATAACGACCGAAAGCGACAGGACGATCGTGGGTGTTGAAGTCGACTTAAGTCGGCGGATGCCACACGAGTCAACACATGCTGTAAGTAAGGTCGTTAGTGCCTCGTGTCAAGTCGTGATCACCATAGTTGTAGCCTGAGGGGCGGGTGATGGTGACAGTTAACAGACTACCTATTTGTAGTCGACCCTCCGTGGTCATGTAAAATAATATAAATATGAGGGATTCAATAGTTAGAGGGTTGGTCGTGGTTGGCTTTTAGTGATTATTGCTATATGTTGGTTGTTTTGGATCACTTCTAGTTGCTTTTGAATGGTTAGTAGAGGGAAGATATTGGAGAGAGCAGAGGGAAGCTATGAGATCTGAATGGTAGAGTAGTTGGAAGTCTGCAGGATGCAATTGTAGTTAGTACAAAAGAAGGGAAGATCTGCTAGAGAGGTGCAGATGCTAGAGAGGTCGATCCAGGCTGTGTGCGGATAAGTAGATCGTAGCAGTAGATTAGGAGAAATAAGACAGAGAGCATGAGAACAAGAGAGAATCTGAGCAGAAATCTAGATCTAGGACAGTCTGCAGTCAAATGTGGGTTGAAGGCGCCATATATTTCTCATGCCAGATGAAGAGTGCCTTGTGGTTTTTCCCAGATGGGTTTCCATGTGAACTTTCCTTTGTGTTGATGATTGAATGTGTATGGTTGCTTATGTTTATGTTTGTGCTTATGCTATGATGCAGGTCCTGTCATGGTTGAATGAATGCCGTAATGTCAATAGAAGTCCGAATGCATGAATAGGTTATTATGTGCTGCTTCTGAGTATTAGTTTATGTTTATGATGCAATCGCTGTTGCGCGTCTGTATATTGTGCATGTCTGCTAGCTTTCTCTTATATTCCGTTATGTTTAAAGTAATAAGGCCGAATCTATGTCACGCCGTTAGTAGTTAATAAAATATATGCACGGTGTGCGCTACAGTTCGGCGGAAACGACTCCATCCTTGCGACTTGGTCGAGCTCCTTGACCATGCGCCAAGGGACTATAATCCCTCGACAATTGCGGAAACATGGTTCCGACAGTTACCCATCGAAGAGATATCTCAGGTGAGACTGCACCTGCTCTGCGGGCATTGCCGGCGGGGCTTGCTCTGTTGGGCCGGTATCTCGGGTGTTTGTTGGGTTGACAAGTTGCGCAGAACCTGGGTCACGTGAGTTAGGAAAAGTGGCCAACAATATGTAATCCTTAAGTATATGAGGGGTGTAAATAGTCATTTATGAAAGCAAGTGATGCTATTCAAGCTTCAGACAATTGATGAGGCCTATGTGCAAGCACACTAATCAGAGAGTATAGGCCATAAGAAAGGTTAACCAAGTGGTTTCAAATAGAAAAAGAGAACCAAGACGCTTCAAAGGAGGGGAAGAAGAAGTGGAAGGAAAAAGATAATTCATTACAAATATCAAAATGAGAAAATGTACGTTGTTTGAGTGGGGCCCTCAAGTATATAAGTTGTACTTGGTATCTTTTGATATATTTCTCCACTTTAGGTAAAGAACAATGAAGCTTGGTAACCTTCTGAACCTCTTCAACAATGGATTTATATATATGTTCTTTTCCAACTTGAGATATATTTTGCAGTTCATATTTGTGTTGACTTTTCTAATATCTTCTAAATATTTGGAGACTTCCATGGCATCAAAGAAGTTTTTAGGTGGACCAAAAAGTGAAAAAAGTAATTGATTGACCACATCTTTAGTGAAACACCATATTTTAATACAACTCAACCATTCATCTTCAATTACATTCTGAGTTCCTTTGGACATCCTACCCTGGTATCTAACAACTTGTTCAAGGTCGCGGATTTCAACTTCATTAAGAATCCCGATGTTACGCTCTTCATATCTTCTATGATTTCATGCTTTCTCGATGAAACTAATATGTTCTGTTTCTTGTTGTAATTATTTCTACCTTAGATTTTCTTTATAAATGATTGAGAGATGCATGTTGTATTTCTATATTTTGAATGCTCTAAAATAGAATTCTTGTGCAATCTAAAAAATGAGATTCTGCCTACTCAAGAGTATAATAGAAAAATGGTAATCAATTCTTTCCCAAATATGTTAATATGAGACTTTATTTTCTAGATGGGATATCCTTTACTGTAATTTCTTCATATCTTCAACTCCCGTGTTTGATTTATTAAGAGAAACTTAGGCCATGGCTAGATTTACATATAATATGGTTGGCAAATGAACATTTCTAGTATTCATTATTTTTTCTTCTTTGGTATAGAATTCGGATTTATACACATCAACCTTTATCCCTTTTTATACCTTCTTCACCAAAGTTTTCTATCTCTCATTATATGAAATCTTTTATAAATCAACAACTTCCTATATAGGTTCTGGAAAAGTCTCACTGGTTTAGGAAATGATATTTTCTAGGCTACCTAGAGTCATGATTTCTTCATTGACAATAGCTTTACCTTTGTCAATTGGAGTTGCTTTTGGAGCTTAATGGGTTTCTTCATATTGATTTCCAACATTATCATTATTATTTGTACTTGGCTAGGTAGTTGTTGAAGCTTGTTCAATGCTCTGTTCTAAATGGGTTGGTGTATGACTTTTCTTTGCTTCTTCTTCATCCCTTTTCATTTGCTCCTCTTGTTTTTTCTAATTCCATCTTCCTTTTCTCTTCTATTTCCTTGGATTTAATTTCTTCATTTTTTTTCTTCTTTTTACCTTCTTGTTGCCATTTTTGTCTTTTTTCTTCTTTTTGTTTGCTCTATTTTTATTTTATGTTCTTCCTCTTCTTATTTTCTTTTCTTTTCTTTTCCATTTCTACTCTTTTCTTTTCTTGCTCTACTTCTTTTCTTTTCTTTTCCTTTTTTTTTCTCTTTTCTAATTTTGTTCTCCTTCCCTTTTTTTCTCCTTTTTATTCTCTTATTCTTGCGATTTCTTTTTTTTTTTACGTTTTTCTTTTGTTCTTCGAGGGGTAATTTAAGAGGTTCTATTTTATCTTGTTCTTCTTTTTCATTTATTTCCTTAACTATATCTTGTTCCTCTTATTTATTTATTATTATTTTTCTTCTAAATTGCTTCTTTTGCTTTTATATTGTCTTGTTCTTTCTTGTCCTTAGCAGTTTGTCTCTTTTCCTGTTAGTCTTGCTCTTAGACTAACTTCTCCTTAGTTTCTTGTTCCTTGGTTGTTTTTCTATGATGATTTTCTATTGTTATTATTTTAGCTTTTTCTCTATATGATCTTGCTTCTCTTTTGGTCTCCTTTCAGTTTCTTCTTTGGAGTCTTAATGTTGTCCTTTGTGTAGTTTCTTTTGTTCCTCTTTTTCTTCACTTTGCTCGCTAGAAGATTCACTTCTGTCTTGCTGAGATTGAGTTTTTTTTGTTAAAGTAACACTTCAACCCAAGAATCACCATTTTCTAAGGGCTTTTCAATCTTCCATTCTTCACGGGTATAAGGCCAAATCAATCCAACTTGAGTATAGTGTTTGACGACTAACACGTGTGCGTCATGCCTCTTTAATTGACCTAAGGTAATCTGTATTCAAACATCAATTGGGATGGTTCTTTTGATTTTTTGAAACTACTAATGCTGAAATTATCAATGTAAATGAGTTGGGGACTAAAAAAAACTTTTCTTTTTCAAGGTTGCATTGATCCTATGCAAGGTGGATTGATAGGAATTTTTTGATATAAATAGTCAATCTAGGACATAATTTGACAAAATATGGGGAAGGGTAATGACTTCATGAATTCTAATGTATGTGTAGTCCTCTTAGATGCCAACACTTTATATCACATGCTTGAATTCAAGTGACATTCTTAGACATTCTCTTTTGAAAAATATATTGAATAAAGGAGCAAAGAAAGAGCCACAAATTAGATCATAAATCCTTTTGTATTTGTTCTCCCATACCATTTGACAATACACGTGAACATGTGTGTAAGTAATGTCCCAACTCCATCAAAGTTGAGAAAATAGATGATTGGCACATATCACATCCAAAATATAACGTAGGGTGACTGGTATGGCATTTAATTCATAAAAATCTTGGCACTCACTAAATATATGAATGAATAATGACTTATTGGTGACAGTTCCAAAGAATAATTGGATTAAAATATTTGGGATATCTACTGAAGAGTTATATTTGATATCAAAATTTCATCAGCGTGCTTTGAATGGGACTTACAATAATCAAAAGGCTGCCACAATGTTTACAAACTATTCTTTGATAAATCTGGTGAGAATGTGAAAAGTTAATGTTTATTGATGAAGTAGACTAAATTTTTTATTTTGAATCTTTCTGAATATCATCATTGATAGTGTGTTGAAACAATTTAAAAACTTGAAGTCGAATAATCTTAGATAATTAGTGTGAAAATGGTATCGACGTCATTTTAAAACTCTAACAACAATATTTTGGAAACATGATAATAGTGTTATCGACCAAATATTAGAAGTCCATGATATCTTACTTTTCGAATTTAGCTGAATGAATGTTTTATGAAGCTAAAATAAGATATTTTTGAAGAGTGCCCATAGTGTATCGACACTTATCAAAATATTTTTTCTTTTGATTAAGATGTCAATGATGATTTTTTCGCATTTCATTGATAAATATTGATAACAACTTGATAGAAGGGAACCCAAAAAATGTGAATAAGTAATTGTTTTTTTGCTGAATTTTGTGTAAATATGTTGAGCTTTGATCTTTAATTCTTTAAGTGTGAAGATACTGAAAACTTGAATCAATAGAACATTAATCACATAAAACATTCAACCATAACACATGATGTAACCTAGGGAAAACCCTCAAAACAATGAGGATAAAAAACCGCAACAAATCTTCAGAGTATAATTATGATAGATATCAGAGAATGTCTTTTACAATAGTAGATTGATTTTGGCATCCTAGGTGCAAGATAAGATAATATTGAGTAATAGTGAAGAGAGATTAGCTGTATGAACTTTGCAATGAGTTCAATACATTATTTAACTTGTCAAATTAGTGCCATGTAAGAAATAGTGAATCACTGCATAAGAATTAGCCTCCCATGCAAACAATAGCGAATTTCTTTCTTGGATAATTGTTGTGCTCTTTGGTTTCTTCTATCTTGCATAATCAATGCGTTATGGATTTCTTATTTGACATTAAATCATGCTCAACTGTCTTCAGAGTGAATTCACCTCTTAACAGGATCTAGGCATTTAGTTAACAAACTAAATTAAGTGTCATCATGCAATAGGTGTAACTCAAGTGTCATAACTTAAGTGTCTTCTTTTAACTTAAGATTCAAATTTTAGTTTAACTAAAGTGCCGTAATGCAAAACACTTTAAAGTTAACTAATTCCTTTTTATTAACACTTTAGTTAACTAACCTTAACTGAAATCATGCTGATTGATTTACTAAAGTGACCACTATGAGTTCTCCTTTAATTAACTGATGCATACATTTTTGCTTTAACTGAAGCTTAACAATATTTAAATGAGGCATATATTGTTAATTCAACTAAAGCTTTAACAATATTTAACTAAGGTATGTATTGTTATTTTGACTGAACCTTTAACTAAAGCTTTTACAATATTTAACTTAGGCATACATTGTAACTTTAACTAAAGATTTAATAATTCGAGTTCACATTAATCAAGTAAGTCATCTCATGAGCAATTCTAATTCTCTTTGTTCTCTATGAATTTATCTTTATCTCTTATCTTTTACTGTATGGTCAACATGTGTTAACTTTAATTTATCTATCATATGATATTATACTAAGAATATTTGTCTAATGCTATCATCGTATTATATTACTCTTGAACCAAGTGATCATATGCTAAAGTAATTCACTCCAAAGGTGGCTAGTCTCTATAGGAGACTTAATAGTTTTATCCATCTTGATTGACCATGGTTAGTAATACATCACACAACATTAATGCTTTGACATGCAAATCATTTACCCCTATAACAGGAGGTCCACCCCATGGGTACCTACTATAGCTAGAGGTCCACACGAGAATTTGACTTGACACACAAGTCCTGAACCTTGTCCAACAAGACTTTACAACACCATCACTTTGATATATAAAAACATTCACCTCAACACATGAGGAATAACCTTTTACGCTAAAGGCCTAGTCATTCTTGAGTCCAACCAAAGAATTCTACTCCAAGTTCCCAAGTCCAACTCAGGCTCCCTACCTCAACACATGAGGTCAAATCCTAGATGCACACAAGATTGGATTGGAGAATGACTCATGATGATGTACTTTTAACGCTCCCTCTCAACAAGGGAAGCATTCTCTACAACACCAAGCTTGTCTTGAAAGTACCTATACTTCATCATTGACATAGGATTTGTTAACACATCTGCAATCTACTCATCAATAGAAATGTACTGAAGTCTCATTGTAGCTTTCAGGACAAATCTATGATGAAGTGATACTTCATCTCAATATGTTTCAACTTATCATGAATCACAGGTTTTCAAAAAGCCTTATATAACTTTGATTATCATAGTGAATGTTCGTAAGCCTCTCCACGAACAACCTAGCAAGTAGCTTCCTAAGCTACATTATTTTCGATAGGTAGTACTTTCCAGAATATACTTTTCTTCTATAATACTAGCTAAAATACACTTTTCTTCTATAGTACTAGCTGTAATACACTTTGCTGTTGTAGTACTAGACAATACACTACCACTCCATTTGGAGTTGACATAACCAAGAACTTTACCTCACCATTGGAGGAAAATCTGAGTCCATAAGCAATAGTACCTCGAAGGTACCTAAGCACATGATTAATGTCTATGTCTAATTTTAGACATGATTTGAATTGCATTATAACAGATAATAGGTCAAATACATTAAGGAACCTATAAGATACCTATTTAGACTTATGTTGATTCCCTAAGCTAGAAACCATGGATTTGCAATCCATCATACCAAACCTTCACAATAGATCAAATGTGTATTTTTCTTGTAAAATGAAAATCTCACATTTCCTTTGCCAATCTTCAGCACTTACTTTCTGCTTTGTTGACTTCTAGAATCTTCCACATTCTAGAGAAGTTCTCTGAAAGCTTTCCATTCTATGTGATGTTCTCCAAGGCCTGACCTCTTTCAAAGTGGTTTCATTTTTCTTTTCTATATTACAGTACCCTACTAGCCAACTATATGAATATCTAACCTCTACAAGAGGTTTGGATGCTCCCTAATAGTCTTGAATATAACTCACTCTAGTTTTTGATAGTCTTAGAGACCTTGACTAATTGACACGTGAGTCAGTTATTCATGCATGACTAATATAAGCTATGTATAACTCAGTGGTTTATCTGCTGCATGGCTTAACTGAGCCATGTACCACTACATAGCTAATCTGAGCTATATACCATTGCATGGCTAACCGGTGTTTGAGCTATGGACCATTGCATGACTGATTGGTGGGGAAAATTTTGGAGTCATGTCCCACATGACTAACTGGTGGGAATCTTATTCATCTGTTGCTTCTTATGGAGAAATAAGAATAGTCCATCTCCACTAGAGGAGTCATTTTGTACTACACCAAGCTTATCTCGGAAGTACTCAACTTTATTTTGGACAGAGGCTTAGTAAGTATATCGATAATATGCTCATCTATTGATATGTACTAGAGTTTCACTGCTCCTTTCTGCACCATGTCTCAGATATAGCATGTATGAGACATATTTGAGTCCATATCTAATCGTACCATGTAGGTACCTCAACATATGATTTGTTGTATGTTTATGTACTGACTGCAAATCATATATCCATCCTGGTACTAACCAGGTACATTTAGGTATACTCATATGTCTAAGAGATCCTCCAAGTATGAAGAAGAATCAACTTCATATTCATTATCATATGTGTGGACATGGACTTATAGTCCATCGCCCCGAATCTCTTCAGGATCTCTACTATGTATTTTCCTTGACCGAGGAAAACCTCATCAGGTTTATACCAGTCCTCTAATCCCAAGGATCATGCCAAGATTATTGAATACCGTAATCTGATTCCTTTTGTATATGAGCACCATGCATATCTCCTTTTAGCAAGAGGTTCATCAACCGGTTCTACTGGTTCTTCAAGAGCTAGCGAATCTGAGAACACTTCTGGCTTCTCCCTCTCAACATATGAATGGAGAGAACCAAAATCTAGGTCCTCTTCTCTTTCAAGATCCTCCATTAATACTTTTCATTCTTTGCTTGTAGGTCATATCATATGGTCTTTCCCTACAATTAAAATTTAGTAAAGTGATTAGTAACTTTGCATAACCATGAAATTTTAATCATATGAATATCTGAATGCAATGACAAATAGCTCACACAATCATGCAAATGTTTTAACCAAATTTTCAACCCAACTTCCATCCATTTCTCATGGAATATTATGCAACCCCATATGTTACTTCTTTAAATAACATATGCTCATCATGTTATACATACTTCCTAATTATAGGAATATAGATCTACATATAACTGTAATAAAACATAAAAAATATTTAGATATGATTTACAATAGTAATTGATAGTCAAAATATGAATACTTATCTTTTATTATTTTGTGGGGTCCCTCTTGATATCTACTTCCTTGTGGAGATTACTGGAGTACCTAGGTCTTGATATTATTTCTTCACTACATCTTAGCTTGCAAATTTGATCACGTGCAAGATGTAGAAAATATCTGTAGGGGTGAAGGAGGTCTCATGCAGAATACAGGTAATCACTGCATGCTCTATGCCTCAAACTCATCAATCCTCTCTTTATCCTTGCTGTACGAGAAATGTTTTATTCTTCGGTGCACATGGTCTTTCTTTGGATTCGCCCTTCCTCTTGGAGGCAGTCATGCCACAACCTTTTGAAGTCAAGTTACACCTCTCTACCATTCACAACAGCCAAGAATGTCTCCCATGAGGATGGGAGGCCATTAATAGCGGTTTGGATGAGATCATCTTCATCTGCCACAACTCCAATTATAATAAGTTGATCTCTTACCTAAGAGATCTCTGTGAAGAAAGAGGCCACTATCTCATCCTTCTCAATATTGAGGTTTCATAGCTTGTTCTTTTATTCCCTATTTTGACTTAGGGCCTTCTTCTCATATAGGTTTGTCAATGTATCAAAACATTCGTTTTTGGTGACTCTCCAAGGGAGTAATCACATAGATAAAGTTGTCCTTCACCGAATCATAGATGATTCGTTTGGATTTAGCTTGGTTCTTCTTGAAGTTGATATGCCCTGCATTAGATGTAGGATCCTCCACCATAGTGGATATGTAGCCATCCAAGTCGTGTTCCTCCAGGATGTTCAGAACCATAACCTTCGAAGGGTTGAAATTTAAAGTGCCCTCAAGACGGTCTTTCGATCGTACTAAGATCGATGCCATTGTATCCAAGTCTTGTGATCAACTCCTCAAGATCTATGTAGGCTCAATTTTTTCCCCCAATTCTTAGCTCCTTCATGCCCCGAGCTTTGATACCATGTTGAATATTGTGCAAATATGTTGAGCTTTGATATTTAATTCTTTAAGTGTGAAGATAATGAAAACTTGAATCAATAGAAAATCAATCACATAAAACATTCAACGATAACAAAGGATGTACCCCGGGGAAAACCCTCAAAACAATGAGGATGAAAAACCCTAGAAAATATTTAGAGTATAATTATGATAGATAGCAGAGAATGTCTTTTACAATAGGAGATTGCTTTCAACACCCCAGGTGCAAGATAAGATAATACCGAGCAATAGAGAAGAGAGATCATTCGTATGAACTTTGAAATGATTTCAATACTTTAAATAACTTGTCAAACTAGTTCCATGCAAGAAAGAACGAATCACTGCATGGGAATTAGATTCCCATGCAAACTATATCAAATTGCTTTCTTGGATAATTGTTGTGTTCTTTGGTTTCTTCAATCCCGCATAATCAATGCGCTATGACTTTCTTCTTTGACATTAAATCATGCTTGACTGTCTTCAGAGTGAACTCACCTCTTAACTGGATGTAGGATCATTTAGTTAACAAAACAAATTAAGTGTCATCATGCAATAGGTGTAACTCAAGTGTCATAAATTATGTGTCATATTTTCACTTAAGTGTCTCCTTTTAGTTTAACTAAAGTTTCAAAATGAAAAACACATTATCTAAATAGTTCCTTTTTATTAATACTTTAGTTAACTAAGCTTAACTGAAATCATGTAGATTGATTTACTAAAGTGACCAATGTGAGTTCTCCTTTAATTAACTGATGCATACATTGTTTCTTTAACTAAAGCTTAACAATATTTAAGTGAGGAATTTATTGTTACTTTAACTGAAGCTTTAACTAAAGCTTTAACAATATTTAACTTATATTGTTACTTTGACTGAAGCATCTTTAATTGAATATTTAACAATATTTAACTGTGTTATACATTGTTACTTTAATCGATGCTTTATCAATCTGAGTTCATATTAATCAACTAAAGTCATCTCATGAACAATTCATATTCTCTTTGTTCTCTATGCATTTATCTTTATCCATTTTATTTTACTGGATCGTCAATATGTGTTAACTTTAATTTATCTATCACATCAGATTATACTAAGAATATATATCTAATGTCGTGACCATCTTATATTAATCTTAGACCAAGTGATCATCTGCCAAAGTAATTCACTCTAGAGGAAACTAATCTCTAGAAGAGACTTAATAGCTTTATCCATCTCGAATGACCATGGTTAGTAATACATCAAAAAAATTAATGCTTCAACATGCAAAGCATTTACCTCTATAACTGGAGGTCCACCCCATTGGTACCTACTATAAATGGAGGTCCACACCATGGGTACCTACTATAACTCGATTTCCACATGAGAATATGACTTGACACACAAGTCTTGAGCCTTGTCCAACAATAATTTACAACATCATCACTTTGATATATTAAAACATTCACCTCAATGCATGAGGAATAACCTTTTACACTTAAGCCTTAGTCATTCTTGAGTCCAACACAAGAATTCTACTCCTAGTTCCTAAGTCCAACTCAGGCTCCCTACCTCAACAAATGAGGCCCAATATTGGATGTGCATAAGATTGGATTGGAGAATGACTCGTGATGCCATACTTTTAACAATTTTTAGGGTGTGTCGAAGTATTAACACCTTCTAGAAACTAAACCAAACAAGGGATTTTCAAGATATAAGGAAGAATCAATGGATCCTTCCCCATCGTATTCATCAATTTGTTGGACTAATGTTTATACTAAAGGGGGGGGGTGGGTTGAACAAGTATAAGGTATTTTATTTATTTATTTAAACATTCATTAATCATTCATTCACTTTGAAATTGTAAATACACATAAGCTCAAATCATAGTGCACAAGATATAACGTGGAAACCCTTTTGAAAGAAAACCACAGAAAAATTATCTTTTTTTAATTCAGGTAGGCACCAATGCATATGAGACACCAATCCCCTCATCTGATCACCAAATCAACAAGATACATGCACCAACCTACTGCATACACAATCTCCACAGCTGGGCACCAACTCAGTAAGATGTATGGACCAACCTACTAGAGACACCAATCTCTTGTTACTGCATTTGTTGATGATAGTACTTACTTATATGTTATGATCCTACGTTAATATGCTTTCTTAGAATAGACAACACCACTCTCTACATATGGACCATAATATACTTCAAATATGCTTCATAATCTGCCTCAGAATTGCTCCATAATTTGTTTGAAGATGATTTTAGGATCATTCATAAACCCTTATTTCTGGAGGCCATATCTTTGAAAATAAAGAAAACTAGTATTTAAAAGTTGGATCACAAGGAATTCAATATCTCTCTTTCATCTCTTCTAATTTCACTAGGTGATACATCCTATAAGAAAAGTTATAGTGAAATTTCCATACTGACCTGTTTGAAGCTGATTTTAGGATCATTGAATAACCCTAACTACCTGAGGTGATATCTATGAAAATATGGTGAACCATAATCTGATGCATGGACCATAGGTACTTCAAAATATTTTCTCCATCTCCTCCAAGTTTCATGGTTTTAAATGTCCTAGAACAAAAGTTATAGTGAAAATTCCATATTAACTTGTTTAAAGCTGATTTCAGGATCATTCAAAAACCCTAACTCCTTGAGGTCATATATTCATTAACATAGCGATCCTCTAAAACTTGGATCACACATACCTCAAGATCCCAATTCCATCTTCTCCAAGTTTCATGGTCTAAAACATCCTAGAACAAAAGTTATAATGAAAATTCGAAGATGACATGAAACTCTCCTTTTTTGGAATGTTATTCAATCTTTTCCCATTCACTTCTTCAAATGCCACATTAATTTCCAAAAGTGTACCTCTCCTCTGATATAGCCATGACTTATATAAGTGAGTGAATGAATCAGGAAGTGGTCCACTTATTTATACACTCATAGGGAACTTCTATGGGATCCCTCTTCTTTTAGGGCCTACATGTTCAAGAAGCCACATGAGGGTGCTTGTCATGTCCCCATCTCAATGAGACTACTAGTTGACAATGTTTCACCCACCTTCTAGTTCCCTAGGTTGGGGAGGAGGTATTAAATATTGAAATAAGGGAGCTATGGGGCCCAATAGAATATTAGTTTGTCATTTACAAATTAAATTGCGTCATACAAATAATAAATATGGAGAAAATAAAGTGGCATTGCTTCATAAGGACATTTGGAGGCTCATGGAGCCCTTGGGTGACTAGATTCTTCCTTACACATGTTATGAATTAACCCCAAAATTGAAATTATGAGTAATGGAACGTTCTTGGAAGGTGAAGAGGTGTGAAGTGACATATGATGATCCCAAGGATTCGAATGGGTGAAGAGGAGTAACTCCCCAAAGAAGAGGAAGAGGCTAGGAATAAACTAGGTGCCACTTGGAGAGAGATCCCCTGCGTTTTATGACAGCAATGATGGAATATTCTATGACAAGTCAAACCTGATTACAGACCTATTACAATCTGACATGTCAGGGCTAAAAATAGCCTCCAATAGGGTGCATTTGCGGTTTGGTGGAAACCATTCGAATTGGAGGAAGATGAAGGGTTGAGGAGAAGGACAAGTGTCAGGGAGGTTACTAAATATCAAGGATGAGTTGGAGGAAGCCTATGGGAGTGAATTAGACCTTGGAGGAACTTAGGAATGTTATAAAAATATTTCATTAGGAATGAGAATGGATTTTTATCATTTGAGAATTTGCCTTTGGCATTTTGGAAAGCACTAGTTTGTCCATTGCACGGTGAGTGCTCACTTACACTGCCAGTGAGACAATTTCGAGAGAGTGAGATTAGAACCCAAGTTATATGTGGGAGAGGACACCCCAACATCTCATTTTGAGATTAATGGAGTGTGTTTACTGCATACATGAGTCTGCAACTGTTCGTGACCCATCTTTCCTCCCATTCTCTCAATCCCCGCTTCAATATTTCCATATTTCTCTCTGATGGTGTACTTGTGTGAATGGTGGTTGCGCCGCATTGAGTCCAGTTGATACAAAAGCATGGGTGAATTATTTATGGATCTGTAATATTTTCCCCATACTCTATGTAAGTATAAATCATCATAAATAAATATGCAAATGTCCACATTACCAAGCTTTGTTGTAACTAGTTTCCATGTGTTGATTTCCCATTTCAATGGAGTTGATATCTGATGTATGTTGCGAATTGGATTTGATGTTGTTGAGATATTTCCATGATTTTAATGGTATATATTCATTTTGATTTTTTATGAACCATTATTTACACCATTTGTGAGTCAAAGTTGAGCATTTACATGTCATTTCCCTTAAGCAAATACCACTGAATTTATGCATTCGAATATGAAGCTTTAAACCTCTATTGTAGAACTATTAACCATATAAAACAAAATTAAATGAGTCTATTAACAATATCCATATCTTTTTGAAAAGTTGGGAGGGTATCATAGGAGTTGGAGATCCATTTTTGACCATACCCTAGGGGGTATTGCACCATAAATTACTAGTATTTTTACCATTTTTACAAATGTTCCCAAATCGAGGTGCATATGTATATAACCTGTCATAAAGTTATAATATAGTCCATTTAGTGGTACTAATACTACCCATATCATCCCCTAACCAATTAGAGACCCTCTTGTGCCATTCTAATCCCTTAGAGTCAAGACTAGTCAAGGCAAATTTTCCCCAAATTCTGCCTTTGTTGGGAATTTTTGAATTGGGTCATTACAGTGATTTCCCCTTCAAACCCTTTTCTTTCTTCACAAGTCGGGCACATACCTTTTATTCTATTCCTTCAAGACCAATAAAACTCTCCCTTTTCCAAGGGGCATGGTTAGGTTTCCTCCTCACTATTTCAAGGTGTTCTTCCACACCCATAAGGTGGTCCCATTGTGTAGTTTCTTCATATTCCTTTGGTTTTCTTTTCTCTACAATTGGGAAAGTGGGGTGTACATAAATATCTTCACTTGGGAATCATCATTACCTGCATTTGAATTTGGGGCAAATCAATATCTTCAACAATATTATTCTTTTGCTTGGACATCTGTAGTAACCCCTTTCCTTTGACATCAATGACAACAATATTTAAAACAATCTCCCCCTTTTTCATTGATGGAAACACTTATACAATTATGCAACAATCTTGTAGCAACTCTCCTTGTCTACAACTCTTCTTTTATCTGCAATTCTTCCCTTGTCTTCAATTACCCCCTTTTGACATGAATGTCAAAGAGTTTCTCCCCCTGATCTCGTTATTTTCCTCAAGCACTTAGTGGTGAGAAGGATATCACTCTTATATTTATCTATTTTTTCTCCTTTGAATTCATTGAGTATGTATACATTGCTTAAGGTTCTATTTGCATTTTCCACCAATATTCCTGAACCGACTTTCCTTATCTCACACCGTTTATAATAAAAGGTGAGATTGTAACCTTGATCACACATTTTTTTGACACTTAGAATATTATGTTTAAGCCCTTGAACAAGCAATAAATTCTGTGGATTTGCATTTCCCTTATCAAGACTAATAATACCTTTTCCAGCAATCATTGCAGAAACATTACCTTCAAAAGTAACACTACCTCCCTTTTCTTCTTTTAAGGTGAGAAATTTGGTCTCATTGTCTGTCATGTGTTTTGAACATCCATTATCAATGTACCAATGGTTGCCTTTGTCTTGTTCATAGAGTACAAATCCACATTCTTCTTTCTTTTGTTCTTTTTGCTTCCAAGCCTTAGAGTATTATTCTTTCTATTTGGAAAGAGAATATTATTCTCTGTTTTGTTTAGAAGACCCCATTATTCCACTTGTACAATAACGATCTATGTGCCCATAGTTATTGCACTTATAACATTCAATACCAAGTAGGGGAGCAAATGAATTATAGTTTGTCACCAAACCCATGAACACTTATGTTTTGTTGTTCACATAATCATCCTTTGATGTTTTATTAGGACATCTATTTCTATTTCTCACATGATCACTTCTTGCATAAGCTTTGCAATCTATTTCTTTATGGCCAAAATTATTGCAAGAAAAACAATAGTCAAAGAAGAATTTTTGGTACTATTTTTTGTAAGGGATTTTTGGTGGAACAACTCTTCAGAACTCATTCTTGTTTCTATTGAGAGAAGAATCATATTTTGTTGGTCATCATTCTCTTTCATTCTGCTGCTTTCATTACGGATCCTTTGAGAACATTCACATAGTTTTTAGGCTTTTATTCATCTTCCTTTCTTGTATCTTAAATGGTTTTATGATTTTCATCATAGCTAAGACATGTTTTGATAAATGGTGACCTTTAATAACTGAGGATTTCATTCAAAGTTTTAGTGCTCTTCAAAATTATGTGTAATTGTGCTTTTAAAATTTATAATTCCTTTCTTAATGAATAAACTTCATATTCTATAGTCTCACATATTTTTTCCTTTTCCTTGAGTTGACTTCTCACAACCTCTTATAGCTGAGTCTTGAGTCTAACAATTGTCCTTTTTGATTCATCAATATCATGAATCTTCTTCCATACTTTTGCAGTTGTTCCCTCTGCTTTATATTAATTTTCTTGCACTTCTTTATTTCTTCTAAGGCACAAGTGAATTCAGCTTCAAGATTCACTTCACCATCAATTTATTCTTCTTCTTCTTTTGATTTTTTCTTTTTATTGTCTTCATTTTGTTCATCAATATATTCTTCTTATGAATATACAATTTGTTTCTCATTATGTTCATTTTATTCTTTAGTAGGATTTGTAACCTCTTACCCATAAATATTTTGGAGATTGTTCCAAATCTCTTTAGCTAATGTACACTCCATTGCCTTGTCAAACTTAGAGTCTGATAGACTATATAAAATGACTTTCAATTATTTTGCATGATTTTCAGTAAGATTCTGCAAAGCCACATCTGTTGGTGGTGTTGTTGGAGCTGTATAACTTGTCATGATTGAATCCAAGATATCTTACTCATGGGTCTTCACTTATGTCTTAATTTGTATGCTCCAAAATACATAGTTTGATCCAATAAAAAAATTAGTTTTGTCCAAGAAGAGACCTTTCTCATTGTTATTCTCTTCTTCTTCATCATCAATATCTTCCTTTTTCTGCATATGGACACTTTGCAACAAAATGTCCTATTTTACCACAACTAAGAGAAAATGGTACTTTGCCTTTGAATTTTCTTGATCTCCTTTATTTCTATGTGTCTTCATCAATCTTGGTTTTGATTAACAAAAACTTATCTTTATCATTTCATGTAGGAACCAATCTACACGAGACACTAATCCACTCAGCTCATCATCAAATTAGAAAGATGTAGGAACTAGCTTACTAGAGACACCAATCTCCATAACTAAGGAACTACTCAGTAAGATGTAGGCACCAACCTACTAGAGACACAAATATCCTATTGCCAATACTGATGGCACCTCTGTTGCTACTATTGTTGTTGCTAGTACTTCCTTATGTGTTATGATCCTACACCAATATGCACTCAAGAGTGACCATATCAAGTGATTAGAACCAACAAAAAAATGACGAAAAATGACACTAATGATGTTCAATCACCTGATCCCCCCCCTTAAAAAAATGTTCAAATTGGATTTTGCAATTAATTTACTATTAGCATTGAGACCAATGAGCCCAATATCCATAAGAGAGGATGGTAGCAATGTACTTGCACATGGATTCCAACTTTGAAGTTTAATTTTGGGGTTAGTAGTGGAAAAATAGTTGAATTAGAATATCCTTTTATTTAGTTGGTAAATCTTGTTAATGATATTTACGCTGGCAAGATCCATTAGGATATGAACAAACAAATGGCCATATCCATGTCTACATTTTCTCATTAATTCTATATCAAGTGTTCCAATACATGCAAAATTATAAACATGCATTATAGGAATTTATTGTACATGGACTCTACTAGTAATTAGCTTTAATGATGCAGAAAAGATGCCATGATAAAAAATATTGAATTCAAAATTATCACCAAAGAAAAAAAAAGAGATGATGTATTAGTGAAATCATATCAAAATTTACATACGAAGGATTGATTATAATAAAAAATCTTGAGCTAAAAAAACCAACAAAATGTTTAGATTTGAAATGAAACTATGACCTCTATTTCATCATCCCATTAGGACCATGTGGAAGTAAATCCTCCCCACTCTTTGGATTTGAAATAAAACTATTGCCTCTATCCCATTAAGGCCATATAGATCAAAATATCTACTACCATTTGGATTAAAGTGAAACCGTTACCTGCATCTCATATTGTTTATATAGAACAAAATCCCTCCTTTAGCATCCCACTATTTAACATCTATTATTGCATGGATTCATTCATTGTCATTTTCCTTGCTCGACCTATAATGTTAACACCTCAACAAAGTGATGAAAGAAGAGAAAAGTGTGAACATTGAAAATAATATAGCAAGGAAAGTAAATAGCACAAGTGCGGTAAGAAAACATATTTTCTTAGGTTTTGAAGAGGAATAATAAAAAGAGCTAGAACATTATCAAGATCCAAAATCAACAGAGACCATTCCCACCATATCCCTACATGATTTAGTAGGCATCATAACTCACTCAAGGTAGAGAGTTATATAATGAAAAAAAGTAACAATGTTAATTGACTATGGTGTGGTAGTATATAAAATTTCATTAATAACATATTAGAAAAAATTGATCACAACACCATAATTTCAAGTAATGGTTGTTGATGAAGGTATTAAAAAGTATGAAGGGACATGCAATAATAAGTCTTACTATGGAAATCATAAAGTGGTGTAGGGGTCAATGGAAAAAACGACGAGGAATAGTGGATGTTAAGTGTTAGGCCTTTTTCATGAGATTTCTCTTGGAATGCAAGAAAATTTATTGCTTGTTCGAATTAGACAAGGAAATTTAACTAACATGTATTCAAGGGTGACCATATCGAGTGATTAAAACCAATGACAAAAAAATGATGAAAAAATGACACTAATGATGTTCAATAATCTAATCCCCCCTTTCTTCCTTTGCATCTCCAAAGAATTATCGAAAAAATTTCCAAAGTATTTTTTGAGATTCCAAAATGTCTTTGTAATATCCTCTACTTTGAGTAATTATTTAGTTAGTTTAAAATTCAGATTATTCTTTGAGCATAAATATGTTTTTATGTTAAAATTGAAAATTGTGCAAGAGGGTTTTTTCTTGACACTTCTCCTTGGGTAAGGAATATTGTAAACGACATTTTCTAAATATTATTAATGACCCAAAACATTAATTGGAATGACCATGAATATAGATTACTATGAGTGGGGAACACAATCCTGCTAACCAGGGAGATAGATTACAAGTGTCGTGAGACAAAAATATTGAATTAACACCTAAAAATATAGGGGTGAATCCAAGGATACAAATTTCTCAAGAAGAGCCAAGCCTTTGGAGGTAAGACCTAGATAACCAATCTATATATGAGCATATGAGAGGAGGTAGGACACTACCAAGTATGCTAAGAAGTATTGTTGTGTGAGCACTTGAATAGTGTTAGGAAACTTTTGGGAAAGATTCTATGGGTGAATTGAATTTGATATTTTGAATAAGAGATATGTGATTGAGCTAAGTTGGATACATACCGTTGAGTATTGTTAGTGGGATTGCGAACTGATAGAGGAAAAATTTTCGTATGTATGGAGTCATAGTGCATGCTTGGGGGTGACTTGATCTAGTAAGTTTTAGATGCTCAAATTCTACATTTGGGAGGTATATTTCCATCCCAACTATTGTTCCATAACTGTCGCATACCAATTGATCCTTGTCGTTACTTGTTTCATATTCATTTATTTTCTTATTCACTAAATATTGTATATCATTTGTTTCCTTTAAGTATTAAAATATTCTTCAAGGGAATACGATGTTTTATTGTAAATGAGTTGTATTAATGAAATTATTAGCGTTCAAAGAAAGTATTTTTGATTGCAGTTAATGCTAGCTAGTTTTGCATGATCATTGTAACAATTTCTATCCATGTTATGGAAAAATAGAACCTAGGGTTAGATAGAAAAAGATCATATTCCTTTTATATTTTTCATATTCTTAATGTTCTACTATGAAGTTGGTATAGTTAGCTTCTAGGTTGATTATTATTTATTGTATAGTGGTTAAATTGTTTTTGAAGAAACCTGCTTTGATACCAATTGCTGGTTTAATGTTTATACTGAGAGGGGGGGGGAGGTGAATCGGTATAAGATAATTTTTAATTTTTTTAAAACACTCATAAATCATTCATTCACTTTGAAACAATAAATACACATAAGCTCAAATCACATTACACAAGATATAACATGGAAACCCTTTTTGGAGGAAATCACAAAACTTATCTTTATTAACTATTGTAGGGACCAAACTACATGAGACACTAATCACCTCAACTGAGCATGATACATATCTATGAGAGAATGAAATGAAAGAACATATATAGAATCATAAACATAGACATATTGCAAGGAAAAAAAAGATACAATAAACACATATTCTATTACAGGCAGAAATAGAACATACTGTAAATACAACATCTAGAATAGTGGTAGTTATCTCTGAGAAGAGATGTGGCTGTTATGCTCATTCATGCAACAATGAATACACAATGAGGCTAAAAGGTCCTATTTATAATAATCATGAGGGAAATAACCCTAAATGTCCAAAACATAACCCTAGAAGATGAACCGTCATAAAGTTTGCGGACCCAAGGTGGTTAGTTGAACAATCAACTTCTTGGGGTCATAACTTTTGCATATGATCTCCGATTTGGGGCTCGATATCCCATTGGAAAGGTCTATTCAAGATTTATATATTTCTACTAAATTAATTTGGCCCCATGAATCACCAAAAAAATTTGTTTAGGGACTCAAAACGACCCTAAAAGTTTAGGATTTCAAAAATCGTAGAAAAATAACTAGGAAACTGCCAAAATGGACAATTGTTTTGAGGCAGTGGAATAGGTGGGTGGCCACTAATATCCATCTTGATTAATCCTCCCCCATTATAAAGCAATGGTATCCATTGCATCAAATCTTGCATCATATCTCGAACTATTTGTTGGGATGACTTCCTGGTGCGACATTTGCTAAAGTGAAGAGGCTTCCTTTCTTTGACATATCCTGAGAGGGATGTAATTGTTGTTGATGGATGCACTATATTTGTTCAACAATTCTAGTTTTCGTGTTGTCTTTCGTATGAACTGGTTTGGATGATTTATTCCCAGAGGAGCACCTTGAATACGTGGCCTTGCAATGTAGAGGTACTCGAATGGATGAGGGAACACTGAATTTTCATTCTTCTTATTTTTGCTAAGAAAATGGACCCTATGTAGAGGGTGTGGAGGTATTTGTGATATGATATTATCTTTTAGAGGAAATTGTGAAGAGGGAGAATTTACCAATGCAGGTGATTATCTTCTTTCTGTGTGAGACTGTGGTAGGTACAACTATCTCTGGTATCCGATAGAGTTGTCCTCCCAAAGTGACAATGACACTATGAGGTCGTGACTCATACTGCATGATTCTTCCACATATAAGGCTGTCCTAAAAGAACATCACATAGTTCAAGTGGGGACACATAACACAGTACCTCATCTTTGAAATGCTTGAAGCCATATGGTATGCGACATTGCTGACTAACGCAGATACCTTTCCCTTGGATTACCCAGTCGATGTTGTATGGTTGTGGGTGTGCTATTGTTCAAAGATCCAATATATTGACGATTTCTGCTGAGATCAGGTTTTTTTGGCTTCCATTGTCAATAAAAATGTAGTGGGATTCCATTCACCCAAATCTTCCATTGGAAGAGGTGCTTCTCTGCATCTGACTCTTCAGGTTCCTCTAGTTGAATTTGTGTGGTCGCAACAGTGACACTGGGTTCTGCATCAATGATCCACTTCCCATAATCTACGGCAGTGACATTGGGTTCTAAATAAAAAACAATATTTGATTCTAAAGCTTTGATTTCAACCACCAATGACTGCTTTGATTGACATTCATCAGTGCTGTTCCAGTGGATATTGTGGAACTCAGATCACTTCCTGGTGTCCTTCTTTGTCTTTCCATTACCCTTCTTTTCTTATGGAAGGAACTAGTTGTCCTTTCCTTGTCCTTTATTCCGCGAGCTAATGTTTCCCTTACCTTGCTTCTGCGGTGGATTCACAGGTCCAATTTCTTGCTTGTTCTTTTGCGGAAATGTATCCTCGGTTTTGACAGCATACCGATAGGCAGATCCAAGTGAATATTTGTCTAGCAAGTATATCTCGGTTCAGATGTACCGATGTATGCCACTGCAATATTTTAGTACTAGGTGTTGCTCAGAGTCCTTGATACCTAACTTTGTGTGGAAGGTATGAAATTTGTTGGTGTACTACGACACCATTTGGTCCCCTTCTTGACACAAAATGGTCCATTTTGTGTACTGGTCATCATAGTTTCCCATAGGGTAATACTGTTCCTTGAAGACATATATGAAAGATGCCCAAGTGGATTGTCCTCAAACATTCCAAACTTGTCTAATGTGTTTTTCTCACAATAAGTATCCCACCCATTTTTGACATGGGGGACGACCTTAAGGAGCGCAAAGGTAATGTTATCACTGTCATAAAAACTATGGACATAGAAATACTCTTCTTCAAAATTCAACCACTTATCTAGGGCATCAACATTGATATGGCCTTCAAATAAAGGAATACCAAAGTTCACTTTTACCTTGAATGGACTTGCATCTCCGAAACGACTGCTCATTGAAGGTGCATTCGATATTGTTGAAATTTGTAGAAGGATCTGGGCAACAATATCCACCATCTCATTCCTCTATCACACGAGGGATTCCTCGAGTAACAAATTGATATGATATCCTGCTCCGTCGTCTCTCTTTTCTTCCACCATGGGAGGCCGCTTGGGGTGACGATATTGGTCTTCCATAAGTGAAACTAGTTTGATACCCAACCCTCTATACCCCGACCTCATTGGGGACATGCACCTAGAAACAATCAAACAATAGATTTCTATAATACCACTAATCCAGATTTATGTGAGAACGAAATGAAAGAACAAATATAGAACCATAAACACATACATATTGCAAGGAAAATAGAGACAATAAACACATATTTTATTAAATGGTAGAAATAGAATAGAATTTAAATACAATAGATATAATGGTGGTAGCTATCTTTGAGAAGAGATGTGGTTGCTACACTCATCTGTGCTAAGCTTAATACAAAATGAGGACAAAAGGACCTATTTATAATAAGCATGATGGAAATAACCCTAAACGTCCAAAACATAACCCTAAAATATGAACTGTCATAAAATTTGCTGCCCCAAGGTTGTTAGTTGAACAATCAACTTCCCGGGGTCATAACTTTTGCATATGATATTCAATTTGGGTGCTCGATATCCCGTTGGAAATATCTATTTGAGGTTTACATCTTTATATTAGGGCAAAATGCATGATGCTGGAAATCATTTTTCCTTAAAAATCACCAAAAAACGTCGTTTAGGGCCTCAAAACGACCTCAAAAGTTTAGGACCTAAAAAACCGTAGAAAAAAAACTAGGAAATTGCCAAAATGTAGAATTATTTTGAGCCAGTGGAATAGGTGGGTTCCCACCGATCTCCATTTGGATCAGAGCACCAAATCAGAAATATGTAGGCACCAACTTATTGGAGACTCCAATCTCCACAATTGAACACCAACTTAGTAAGATGCAGGAACCAAATTTATTGCACACACCAATCTCCTACTACCGCTAATTATGCTACCTTTGTTGCTACTATTGATGCTGCTAATACTTCATTTTTTGTTTTGATCCTATGTGAATATGAACTCTTCCAATAGAAAACACCTCTCTCTACAAATGCAACATAATCTACTTTAAATCAACTTCATAATCTGCCTTAGACTTTCTCTATAATTCGTTTGAATATGATTTTAGAATAATTCATAAACCCTTATTTTTAGAGGCCATATATCCAAAATATATAAAATCGGTATCTTAAACTTGGATCACAAGTACTTCAAAATATCACCTTAGTGTCCTCCAATTTTCATTGTCTGAAATGTCCTATAAAAAAAGTTATAGTGAAAATAACATATTGACCTATTTGAAGTTGATTTATGAGGTCGTATATTTGAAAATATAGCGAACCATCATATTAAACTTGGATCACAGGTACTTCAATATCTTTCCTACATATTATCCAAGTTTCACTATCTAAAATGTCATAGAACAAAGGTTATAGCTAAAATTCCATACTGACCTATTTGAATTTGATTTTAGGATCATTTAGAAACCATAACTTCTAGAGTTCATGTATTTGAAATTGTAGTGAACTAACATTTGAAACTTGGAATACATGTACTTCAATATCTTTCCTCCATTTCCTCCAACTTTCACACTCTAAAACATCCTAGAAAAAAATTTATAACAAAAATACCAAGATGACCTGAAACTCTCCCTTATTGGAATGACATTCAATCTTTTCTCATCCACTTCTTCAAATGCTACAATATTTCCACAAGTGTGCCTCTTCTATAATATATCTATGTCTTATATTAGTGAGTGTATAATGAGGAAGTGATCCACTTATTTATACCCTTCTAAGGAGCTTATAGGGGATCCCTCTTCTTCTAGGGCCTACATGTTCAAGAAGCCACATGGGGGTGCTTGCCTATTCAAACCCTTTTCTTTCTTCACAAGGTGGGAACATACCTTGTAGTTAATGCTTTCAAGAGCAATCAACCTTTCCATTCACCAAGGGCCATGGTTAGGTTTCCTCCTCACTATTTCAAGGTGTTCTCCTACACCCACAAGGTGGTCCCATTATGTAGTTTCTTCATATTCTGTTATCTCCTAAAATAACCATGTCAAATTTTTATTATTTTAGGTGATAGGATCGAGTCAAAAAATTTCCTTCTAAATTTTTTAGAGTCAACAAGGAGGTCCTCTTTCCTAGTGTATAGTTAAAAATTTCATCCTTTTAAGTTTTGGGCTTCAAAATTCAAAATCTCAGCTTTCGGCAGCTAAGCTTGTCTATAAAAGGTTAGTTAACCGCCGAAACAGGTCATTTTCGGCAGCTAAAGCACGAAACAGATAGAAAGCTTAACTGCCGAAAATCTGTTTTTCTAGAAAAAAATTGCCTTTGGTAAAAATCGTTTTTCTCGGCCGTGGAATGTCCGTTTGGCACGTTCAAATGGTCGATTGACATCTACAAATAATAAGCTATCCATTGGTGCAATCATATTTGGTTTTATAGATCGGGAAGGTAGTCTAAATCACCCCTCAAGATCACGTGTCAGAAAATGCCTGCAAAAGCTGTTACAGGGCAGCGAGCTAATGTTTTTGCCCAGATCGGCATTTTCTGAATCCAAATGGTTTGAATTCGATTCTAATGGATAAATGGTGAATTATAAAGTCAGATTTGAATTCTATTTGTGTGGGTTAAGATCAGAAGAGGTTATTCAAATAAATTTGGTGTCTTCTTAAAGGCAAAAATATAGGATTTTTGGTCAACTCAGCAAATTCGAATTCTATCTTTTGGAAGAGTCATCAACAGCCTTGGGAGGCTTATCTACACTACATCAAGACTTGATCTTCTCCTATTTTGATTTGATTTTCCATTTTTAGAATTCCAGATCCATTTTTATAGGATCTCATCTTACACTTGTTGGTTTAACTATTTTTGGCAAATCTGATCCATTTTTCATGGATCTAGATTTGATCTTGTAAGGCTATAAAGCCAAATACATTTGGAGAACAAAGGGTTCAATCTTGGAGAGAATTTGGCCTATGTACTGATTGCTTATCCTAATACAAATCACAGTCTTCTTTTGCTACTGTTATCATACTTTTTTCATCTATCTTTCTGTTCTGTACTCTGTTTAAGTTTAGCTCAACTTTATGCTCATGAACTTGAATGAAGGAATTCCTTACTGTTTAGTATGACCCTGCATGCCAAATGTACTTGGTTATCTGACCCTGCATTCCAAATGTACTTGGTTATCTGAATAGTATTCTTCATACCTTTCTTGTTATATTGCATCTGATTGACAGTTTCTAAAAGCACTGGTTCATTAAGATATTCTGATAAGTAAATATCCTCATTGTGCTTTCTTGGTATCCCATTGATCCACCTATTGAAAAACATTCATTTCTTAAGTTACCAAGCATACTTAGCCATAACCACTAAGCAGTTTCTTGGAGTGATAACATATTCCTTTGGTTTTCTTGCCTCCACAAGTGGGAAAGTAGGGTGTACATAAATATATTCACTTGGGAATCATCATTACTTGTATTTAAAGTGGGGGAACATTAGTATCTTCAACAATATTCATCTTTTGCTTTGACATCTATAGTCTCCCCTTGCCTTTGAAATCAATGACAACAATATTTCCAACACAATTCTATTGTAGGAAATATCTCTCTTGTAGGAAAGTGAGACTTCCCTCAGATCTGCTCTTAATATGATAAATACAATGGGGTATACCACTTCAATGTTTCCTATATATCCAAGTCTCTATATATTATACATGTATAGAGAGAGTGAGAATATTGATTCGTACCTTAGAATCTGATGGTTGTTCTCGTGTAATTTTGGTTGATGCAACTCCAAATATCTTGCTCCAACTCCTTACACCTTCTTCCTACACACAAGAAGAAAAATCAATACCAATATCAAACCATTAGAATAAATATGAAGATTAAAATACCTATATCTAATCTAATACACTAAAGGAAAGGTTAGATATGCAATTACAATGTATGAAATAACACATAAACAATATAATGGAGAGGAAAATAATGTAGATATATATTAAAATGGTGAATAACATTACATCCATGTAGATATGCCTTGATTAATTGTGAACGATCCTCTTGGTATGTCACTCCAACTCCTTCTCTTTAACCATTACTGAAGCAAGTCTAACCCATATCTCATGAAGGCTACCGAAAAAGAGATTCAATAATGGAAATCCCCCTCTCCCTTGAAATCCTCTTATTTATATAGATTGATGGAGAATATGGTAGGATAGATATATAATCATAGAAATTAGTGAACTCCGAGTAATTTAAGAGTTCCCAAGATCATATTGTGAAGCATCCATCTCATTGCATTTTCATCTCCTTGAAGATTTCTCATTCTAGAAGAAATGATAGTTGATTTCTCTTTGGTAGTGGTGTAGGGTGTGACCAAATAGGGATGGTCACTCCCTATCAATGGTACAAGGTGTGACCAAGGGTGATGGCCACTCCATGTTAGGATTGCAAGGGATGAGTAAGGTATGAAAGGTGAGTAAATCAATGGTAGAAGTGAGTGTTTTAACGTTATGACATCAATGGGTCCTCAATGAGTCTACAGGGTGGGAAATACAACTATAAAATGGTGGCAGCGAAGTCAAATTAGACGAATCAACTGATTTGAAATCTACTTGAGGAAATTTTAGTGGACTCACAAGAGGTATAGACTATTGGGTATGTGTTATATTCTTTGCATGTGGGTGTGGGGTGCGTCACTCTACGATTCACCTCCATCTAATGCTCTGTTGTATGCACCAAACGTTGCACATGGAACTGGCTCAGGGGGATTCATAAGGGAGGGAGGTTATGATACCATCCTCCTCTTCCATAAACAATGGGAGATAGCCCATTGGTGTAAGGAGCTGAGGGTGAGTGCAAGATTTTGGTATATTTTTGGGTTTTTTCTAAAAATATGTAATTTAATCCTAGTTAAGGTATTAGGTGGGGATTAGGGTCTATATCTAATAAAGGTTAACATATTATGATTTTGGATGTCGAGGAATATCTAAATAGTGTATTGTGAATGATTAAGGAACACAATTCAGAGAAAAATAGAGGTGCAGATCTAAGTTTTACCGATTTTTCCCTTTAAGGGGTTCCAAGGTAAATCTATGTGTACCTTGTTTGTTCCATTATGTAATATGTATTTTGCTTAAGAATATGTAGGGATTATTTCTCTTCACAGGTTTAAAACTTGCATAGACACCCATCAAATTAGCGCGGTTTTTTCTTGGTGGCCTTTATGTTGCAATCATAAATGCCAAAACATATGCTAGTTTCTACATGGCACATGATAAAATTACTTGGTGTTTAAATCCTCTGGAAACATGCAATATTGAAAAATATGGCCATGATTAAATTTGTAATAAAGAGGAAATTGAGGACAATTCTGTCCATAAAGCCTTTTGGAATTTATGGGACCAATTAGGGATCCAAAGGGCTAGTTTGTTAGCTTGGTTATAAATATTTTTCCATGAACCTTGCTTATAAATATATTATTACCTTTATTATTTTATCAACTTAGTTAAAAATTGGATATTCAGTTATATGATCATTCTCTTTTTCCTTTCTTTATGTTGTTTGATACACTTTGAGATCACGCCAACCTTTATCGTTATCCTTTATTATACACATATACATAATAACGAATCACAAAATACACTATATGTTCTATTTGGACAATTATGGATGGTATTTTCTTATGTTGTTGTTTTTCTCGTAGACAAATATAAAGAGAGGTTGGTTAAGGAAAAAATGGATGAACTAATTGGCGAGACATTAAAAAAAATCAAAATTATCTAGTTAAACATCAAGACATGAGGAAAATATTGACTAGCTTCTATTGAAGACCACTGAGATGATTAATTATTGTCAAAGGTTGTGACACTACTTCAAGAATATGTTAACTTGTTCCCACATCATTTTAAAGAGAAGGGCATCGAGGGTGAATTGAGAGAGATGGTAATTTAATTGAATTTGGATAGTAAACCTATGAGGAAATCTTATCAACTAAACTGTTGGACAAAAGAGAGTGAAGGAAGTGGTCAATATGATACTTTAGTCTAGGTTGATCTTTTCCATGGAGTTTTCTTATCAACTAAACCCTTGGATAAAAGAGAGTTAAGGAAGTGGTCAATATGATGCTTTAGTCTAGGTTGATCTTCCCCATGGAAGACTCAGACTCGATCAGTCCAATAGTAATAAACAACAAAGACTAAAATGGGAGAAATTTGAGTCTATGTAGATTTTAGGGGTATAAATGTAGCTTGTGTCCATGATCCATTCCATAACCCTTTAAATGTTGAATTTCTATATCGTGTTGTGCATAAGGAAGCCTATTCATTTATTAAGGGTTTTTATGTGCATAATTAGATCAACATTATAGAGAAGAATACATATAAATCAACACTTACCACAATTGGGGGTTGTATGCATACAATATTACACATCTTGGCTCTAAAATGTCTCTAATATGTTCTCAAGGATTGTTATATGTACATTAAAAGATTCCATTCATAAGTTCTTAGGGACTTAACTTAGATCATTAGATAGTATATAGTTTACTAAAGGGCCATGTGATGATGTTGTAGTTGATGTTTGAGAGGTGTCGATAGTTGCAAATATATCTTAATTTAAAGAATTGTATCTTCTTCACATCATTCATCACCTTGGTAGGTCACATAGACTGTAAAAATGGTGTTCTTGTAGAGCCAACTAAGATCATTTCTATATTCAAGCGATAGGATCTAACAAACATATTGATGTTGAAACTTACATTATGATCTATAAACTCCCATGGATATTCCACTGTAATAGTTTGTCACAAAGAATCTTACAACTTAGTTATTTTTATTAGCTAATTTTTATTGAATGCTAAATAACCAGAACATAAATGTAAGACCCAAATCCTACTGAGATGAAAATGTTATAATCTTAAAGAAAATACATTGATAACAAGGATAATGGGGTCTTGGGAAATAGACTTTACTCCACTGAATTTACAATTAGTGAAAAAGATTAACAATAAATAAATGAAAAAAACCATAAAATGATTATCTACTAGAATCCCAATTGTGTTATGAAAAATGAAATACACCAACACAAATGAAACTGAGAAAATGACAATAAAAAACACATGCATGTACCCTTACTTAAACTTACATTTGCTTATTCGATGCCAACATGAAATCCACCATTTCAAAAACAACTCCTCCGAAAACCATGTGTGGAGAAAGCACCCTCCTCCCAACCAACCCCTTAGTCATCAACTGAGAGCGCCAGATCCCTCAATCCAAAATACCCATGTGAGAGATCCCCTCTCAACCTCCAACCTACTTCTCCAAAAACACTCGGAAGGAAGAATCCCCTTCTCCTTATCCTTCCTCATATTTAATTTTTTTCCCAACTCCCCAAGGGTTGACACATATCCACATGCAATAAGCCTCATGCAAATTATATTAGATAGATAAATATATAAATATATCATAATTATGTTTTTATCCTTTTTTTTAAATAACCCTCTAATACTTAATTAAATAAATTAAGATATTTTCTTATGTTCTTATGGTTCCCCTTTTAATACTTTAATATAGAATAAGAGCCTACATATGTTAATACTATTATGTAGGGATAGGACCCACTAGTGTGGCCATCACCAATGTGTCCCATGCCTACACTATAACCCCAACATGCCCCTTAGTAATAATTCAATAAGTTACAGAGGGAATTATAAGAAATAAGAATAACTAGAGAAAATAGGTACACAATTCACACAATAACATAAGATATACTCCGGAAAAACCCACCATGGGGAAAAACCAGCTAAAAACTAGGAATATGCGTTGATCTTGATATCGAAATGTAGATACAAAGGAAATGGTACTCTCTATTGAGTTACCTATGATACTATGGTCAAAATGGCTACTACAAGATATCTTATCTCCTCTATTATGATCTAATATCCACTCCCATGTTGTTTCTCAACTATGGAACAATACAGTGACATCGAAACAATGGAACCCCTTCTTCTCCTAGTGGCCCGATATTTGTATAGGGTTAATTTTAGAGTTTTTTCATGCTCCAACTCCTGATTAGGGTTAGGATTTTGGAACTTGTATATTTTTCTTGAAATTCCACATGTGTGAAAAAAGAGAGATGACATGGAATCCACTTGGTACCGTGGTGGTCAACTGGGTAGGTAAACTTGCGGGAGGCATAACTCCTCCATACATACTCTGATTGAGGTGATTCTTGCACCGTTGGAAAGGTATTATCATTTAGAATATACCATTTCATCCCAATGTATGTTTTTCACCAAAAATTCCATTTAATTCCTCAAAATTACCTCCGAAGGTTTTGGACAAATTTTTGGGCGTAAATATTGAAAGTAAAATCCACCCCTAAAATGGGCCTTACAAGTCAATTCCTCAAATCATTCCACCTAGAAAGCACCAAATAGATGACAAATTATATATTGATCCATTTCCAATAACAAAAGGGAACACTTTATACTATAGGAGTATCATTAGAGGCTGTGCCACAATCAAAAAACATGTGGAGAGGCTACTAAACAAGACCAAGGATTTTGTGTGGATTGAAGAATGTCAAAATAATTTCAATATTATGAAGTATTAGAGGTAAGAACCCCTATCCTTTTTTTTCTTATTGATAAATTAACTCTCATGTATGCATGGATTCTTTTGGGTTGGTCTTGGGGCTTGTAGTAGCACAACCAAAAGAGAGAAGTCTGGATCATCCTATACTACCCTCTCAGACAAAAGACCGTCTAATGTCGAATTCTATTATACAACAACATAGTGAAAATTAATGACCCTTCATTAGGTTTCTACCTAAAAGTGTCCCTCTTAGATGAGGGAGCATTTGGGAGTTGCCCCAAGCTCTTCAATTTCAATATAAGGATATATTTCGTACCTTCACTCACCTTTTTAAGGTGGACATATAATATTTTTATTATTAATATTTAATAGAATTTATGGTCGAAATATAATATTTTTATTATTTTTTATCTTGTTAGGAACGAACATTACAATATCTACCCCATACATGGTTTTAAAACCATGTGCAAGGCCCTCCTAAAACCATGGCTTGCATATGGTCTTAAAACCATTTGCAAGGGCCTCTTAAACCATGTACAATAACACCATGGGTTGTTTAGAAGGCCTTGGACATGGTTTTAAACCATTTGCAAGGCCCTCCTAAACCATGTACAATAAAACCATTGGTATGAACATTACAACATATCCCCATATTACAACATTTATTTTGGTCGAGAATCAAAATTTATATTTTTTATTATTTTGTTAGTAACAAATATTACAAGATAGACAAAGGTTGATTTATCTTTTTATATTGATAGTATAGTTTGTTTTTTAATTACAAATGTTTTCATTTTACTTGTTGCTTTTATGTTGACCATGTTATCATTTTATTTTAACCTTTTTTCCTAAAAAGTAAACCTATAAAATGCAATGAATCAAAACTCAAATCTTATCTAGCCTAAAGGCCCTTCTTAACACTTCAGAATAATTGGTAATAAGATACATCAAGTGAAATACTTGAAAGATGGTAATAAGGGATGACATTTACAACTCTATGCATTTTTTCATACAAAGTTTGCATTCTGCCGTATCCTACTCGTGTCTAGGGTTAGCAATTGATATTTACTTTACATTCATAACTTGTCACACCATCCTGCAATATTACTGTAATCATAACTTGTCACACCATTCTGCAATATTACTGTAAGATTCCTGTGGATTAAGAGGCAGCTAGTAGAGAGGATCCTGTGGATCGCTGTTGTCCCCGAGTTCATTCATGCCTTCAAGGTTGCATGGTCCAATTCAGCACCCTGCTGCATCAAAAGTTTCTCCAATGTCGAATTGGAGATTGTTTCCAGTGGGAATTTTGCCATGATGACCGTGACCAGAGAGCTTACAATGCAGGAATGACACATCTGAGCACGCAATCAGAGACTCGGCAAGATCATGGAAACTTAATCCATTTGTGTTGAAATCACCAATCTCCGCCTCAGTCTCCTCCAAGTCTTCTGTCAAAGACAGAAGAAGATTATTGTTGTCTTGACATTGCCGCTGCAAAACGAATAGTTTCTTGATATAGTTGTCGCAAAAGGAATAGTTTCTCAGAGAAGTTGCTAGAACTGGGACTGGAACAAATACTATTTGAGCCGATACTCTCGCAATTCTCAGCCACATTTCCACATGATATATCTGTAGTTGCATTGGATGGATTGAGAAGAAGGGCTGCTTCTTCAATTGGGTTGAACTTGGATCCATCAACGGGAGACGTAAATTTTGGTTTCTGCTGTGTCTGCAATTTCAGCTGTACCAATGCTCGGTCATAGCCATGCCGCCCTTTGAATTGATCATCATTTACAACATTAACTGAATAACATTCTTCGACCTTTGGCTTGAAACCCTGATGAGTCTTGGACAAAACCATTCCAGCAGCATCTCTTCCTTTTATTCGAGAAGAATTAGTCCTCGAATTCTCTGTTAATGGACGTCCCCCAGATCTTAATCCACCATGCGCTTCAGGTTTAGGGGTTATAGAATTCTCTCTTAATGGACGTCCCCCGGGTCTGACACCATGCGCTTCAAATCTAGGTGCTGCAGAACTCTCTCTTAATGGACGTCCCCCGAATCTTCCACCATGCACTTCAAATTTAGGGTTTGCAGAATTCTCTTTTAATGGACGTCCCCCGGATCTGACACCATGCGCTTCAAATCTAGGGGTTGCAGAATTCTGTCTTAATGGTCCTCCCCCGGATCTTCCACCATGCGCTTCAAATTTAGGTGTTCCAGATTTCTCTATTAATGGACGTCTCCCGGATCTTCCACAAAATGCTTCAGATTTGGGATCCATTGGCATTATAATAGTACTCTTTTTGGAAGAAATCGGCAATCTATTATTTATGGCACTGTTTATTTGCAGCTTTGTGTCTCCAGCGACCACCATATTGATATCCTACGAAGCAAGCCTTCGATGTTAGATTGGGAAAGCCTTGTGCCTTTAGCCTGAACCGAAGCCTGAACCAAACCAGAGATCCTCAGATTTTTTCAGCTTCGTTTCTGTGTTTGTGATCTCAAAGCTTCGCAATTTTGTAAGACCTTTCTCATCCTTAGCTTGTGATATGATACCTTCACATCACCATTATGTAGATATAGCAAATGGTGGTGAGTTTTGTCATTTTAAAATAGTTCTATGTTAGTATGCTAGTCGGCTTAGTGGTAGTGGTCTAGATGTGTCATTAATATATAAAATGTTTATATAATTGAAATTATTAAACTTATTGAAATAACTAATATTTATAAAGACAAAGACTTAATAGTTTGGTTTAATTATTAAGACAAAGATTTAATAGTTTGGTTAAATTATTTGAGATTGACAAAAATTCTATTTTGTAAAATATGAATAATAACCATATTTAAATTTAAAGAGAAAATGTGGAAAAGAAAAATTAGAGTTAAAAATGAAATTTATGATACTAAGGAAGTTCTAAACCATAATTAAGTTTAAAGAGTAAACATGGAAAAAAAAAGTTTAAGAAAAAAAATTATGATACTAAGGAGGTTCTTAACCATACTGAAGTTTAAAAGTATCTCTTTGTATTAACTAGTTGGAAGAACAAAATTAACATAGCCAAGGTAATAACAAGCACTCATGAGGTGTTGAGTATGAAAGTTTATAATCTTTGCTACACTTTAAAACTCTCTAATCTTCTAACATGTCAAAACTATGCCAACCTAGAAACACTTTTATATAAGTTTTTCAAGTATTGAAACAAAATTTTACAGCAATTCAAGCAATCCTCTTAAAGTTTATAGACCCCATTTGATTTCATAAGAAGTTAACTACCACCACCATCATTATCATATTTAAAATATTTATTTTAAAAATCTTGAAAAGTTGATAAACAATTTATATTTTGAAAAATATCATAAATTTAAATTATATTTATTAATTATATATTGATTAAGAAATGTGGTTCAAAAACTATATCTAATAATATATAAGTTTTAATAATTTATAAGTTTCAATTTCATGGCTGATATGATATATATAAAATTAAGTTTAGGGATAATATCCATATGTGATAATGATTATTTTCAAAAATAATAATTTTATGTTATTTTTTACTAATATTTTTCAGAAAAATATAAATAAGTTATATACATTATTTATTTAAAAAAAATCATTACATAATTTTTACAAAATTTTATTTATTTTTCTATTATAATTATTTTGAGTTTTTATGAACTTAAAATCTGTTTTTGTTTTGTTTGGGATTTCTTAATCTCTATTCTCAATTAACAAATTCCTTACTTTGTAGTATTAGTGGCTTTGTTACCTCATATTTCATTCCTTTCATCTAGTGTAATTTGCTTTGAAATCTCTTTTAATTATTTTCAATTGAAGCATTCCTTATTTTGTGGTATTAGTGGTTTTGGTACCCCATATTTCATTCCTTTCCACTATTGTAATTTGCTTTGAAATTTTTAGCTTGAAAGGATGTTAAGTATAATGTAACATTTTTAAATTTGCTATTGTAATTTGCTTTGAAATTTTTAGCTTGAAAATATGTTAAGTATACTATAACATTTTTAAATTTGCTGCATTTGTTTTCATGAAGTAGAAGAAATGTAGTATCAAATGACACATTAATTTGATTTGCATTTGTTTTCATGAAGTTGAATAAAAGTAGTATCAAATGATTGAATAGTTTGCTTTTTAATGATGATTATTGTTGTTCTATTAAAATTATTTTAAACATTTTTTTAAAATATGTTTACTATTATATTAATTACTAATGAAATTTATCTTTTCTAATTAATTAGTTGATATGAACATTGTTAAATATTTTTTTTTGAATTATTTATTTTACTTATTGAAGCAAATTGTTTTGTTTTGGGTAATTAATTCACTAAATTCACTAGAAGATTTCAAGTTTGATTTTAACCATCCTTGGATTCATGAACCAAACTCGTTTCCTAAGAGATTGGTGGGTAGTTAGGATCCATACTCACCATTTATACAATCATAAGAAAGTTCATTATAATTTTTTTCCTTCATTAACTAAAGTGCCCGTCTTTCATGCATGTTTTATGGAGCTAAGTGCTTGTGGCTAGCTCAACCAATTGTTAAGAAGAGGAAGGAGGAGTGCAAAAGAAAGAGAGACATTTTTGAACAACACATGCACACACCACAATAAGGAAAAAGGTGGGATTGTTGAATAAATAAGGTGACATGGAAAACAAATTTTAACCCAAGATCTTGTTTACCCGGTCTTGCCCCATGCATAGAGTTTTTCGGCACAATACTTCACTTTGCTGGGTGGGATAACTGGTAAAAGCATTGGGATGGAAATGGTAGAAGTAGATGATTGTAACCAATATGACATGCTTTCTAGAGTGAACAAGTATATTATTGTAGTCAATATTACATGGAATTTACCGCTAACCCATTCAATCTTTGTAAGGATCTTAGAAAGAGTTACATATTTTTTTTGTAAGTCCGTAAAATATATTAAACTACGAAAACAAATTTTACATCATAGTGAGGAGTTTGGAGTGGTATAAAACAATGGAGCCATCACCCCAACCAGTCAAAACTATGTATATGTATAAGATTTATATTGCAAAAAAATTCATCAAAGATGGAGGTCAAACTATAGGCATGAAATCGACAATGACATTGTTCATGGAGTGATAAAACAAGAGCCAAATAAGCAAATTAAAATAGAAAAACTAAAAATAACAAGTGCAACCAGTAGGTGGTTGAGCAATCTTTGGAGTCTTCATCAGCAACAGACTAGGGGTTACTTCCTCTAGGATGGGGAAACCACCATGGAAGTCTTCATCAGAGGTCGAATCAAGTAGCTTGGCAGCAAGTGGAGAAGGATTAGGAACAAGATCCACATTTTCAAGAATGCACTTGTTAATCAGTGATGTGATGGTGGTTGGCATTAGAAAGGAGCATTCATCATCATTGTCGACAGAGGAATAGAGCTACTTCCCTTGATAGTCCTGTTATGGAGAGAAATTCCTATGGCTTGGGGTACCACAACAGATAGCTTGACTCCAAAAATCAGTCATTTCCAATATGCAAGAGAAATCAAATATCTAACACTAAAGGATCAGACCTCGTACCATATTCTGGACGGTTGAAGTAGATCTCCATTGAGCTTTCCAATTTCAGCTTGAATTGATGAATCACTTCCTCAACAATAAGTAAACAAGACAAGCATACTATATATATTGGTGTTAGATCTACTCTAGCATATATAATCAACAACGTATAAGCATTTGAAATCATCCATGGATAAAATATTCATTCAAACATACATTATTGGATAGGAAAAGATATTTCTATTAATATAAAATCAGAGATTACAATGAATACAACCTCTGTCGGCACGTCTGTGAATCGAAGAAACTGAATCCCCCACTTGGGCCTCCACCACCTCAATCCTCCATCTCTCGATAGTAAGCTCACAAGCAAAAGGAAAGCTTGGGAAGAACACCAAAGTGATCCAAGGGACAAAGGGATGCAGACTCAAGCACAAGTTTCAGCAACAATGGACTATAGTTTCTTTGCTCTCAATTCTCTTATGCCTTCAATGTATCCAAAGGGTTCCTTATATAGCTTTTCAATGGGGTAATGAAAGGTCGAATCTGAGCGATCTCAAGGCATATGGAAGGCTAGGAGACAAGTGAGTCAGATCCATGTCAAAGAAAACTCCAAAAGGATTTGGATTTTTGTACACATCCCGATGTCTAGGAAACATCAAAGGACAAAAAATGGTCCAAAGGGTTTAAGGAGTCTGCAGAGGGACAGGGGAAGGCCATACAAGTGTGATTCACCTAGTGTGGTAAAATCAACTATAACATATGCCCCCTAATGTGTGAGGTCAGAGGGGTTATACGATGGCCGAAATACATTATAAGTCCGTCCTAGAAGTGGAGTGATTAAAAATCCCAAATGGAAGACCAGCCACCCAATCAACATAGTACAATGATACAACTCTACACTTAACAGTCCCTAATACATAAGAGTACAATGGAAATGAATAGGCATGATACAAAATATGACATAAGTGGTCATCGCCACGTACAATATACATAAATCAGAATCTCCATGATGAAGATATACAAAGGATCATGATCTCCATAATGGATGAAGATATACAATAGATCAAGATCTCCATAATAGCTGGAAATGTTTAACACATACTAGAAGCAAGTCACGAGAGCTGAAATCTCATGAACATTGGCACGATCAAGGAGGTAGCATATAAGAGATGCCACCAATCTGGAAGGTCTTCTACACAAACCGCTACGAGTACAAGTCCTACTATGTGAATAGAGGTGTCAAGGTCAAACATAGTAGTCCATCGTCTGATTACCGATCANNNNGCTGTATAATGTGGAAGGACTCGATCATAAGGTGCACGAACCAGTAATTGTACCGGGAATGGCCGACATGCAAAGTCAAGATAACTGAGGAATGGCCGACTCAAGTTTCAACTTCCTTCAAACAAGAGAATAATGACGAATGGTGATTGAATAAAGGTAGCATAGACTCGATATACAAAACTAGGACATCTCTGCGACGCAAGAGGCATCGACAGAGGCTCCATTGGGACTGGAAGCTTAACCAGTTGGTGGAGATAAACTTAGATAAATGAGTACAGCTCCTAAAGTCAAACTATAAACCCAACCAACGGATGTGATATACAGTGCTCTGTTCGAAGGCGACACAACTCGACAGTTGCCAAAAGATAACATCTTTCCTTGTCCGGCTTTTTGGTTTTTTAATTCTTTTTTGGACTTTTTCAAATATTTAAAAAGCTTGAAAAAGAATAAAACTGCTTTATAGTTATAGACTAGGAGGAGACGAGTGTCATAATGGGCAAACAAACTAGTTCCAAGCAATGGAACATACCTATGCTCAATGCAAGGATACATGTGTAGGATAGCGACACTCGGGGGAAAGTCCCCTCCTGATAAAAATAGGGAATAAAGCTGCAAAGGATATATAAAATGGCTCTGCATGGCTAGACATGAGACAAGCTTGGGCTATATGGTTGAAAACTCAATGTCATGGAAGCCGACGTAAGGCTCAATAAGGCAGGAAAAGCTCATGATAATGGAATTACAACTTGACATAAGGGAGTCCTGAGGGAAATAGGCCAGCAAAAGATCAAGATGAGTATGAGGCTCTTGCGAAATGTCATGGAAATACTTTACAACGGACTCCCACATCCTAAGGGAAAAAATGTTGGCATGGGCACCAAATGCAAATAGGGCGCTAACTAGGGTACCCATGTAAGGTCAATCTCTACCATTCACATAATGCCACTTCTAAAACATCAAGAAGGTTCCGTGACATAATAGAATGGGTTCTTACCTAAGGCTATAATGAAATGGTCATAAGGTCATGCAAAAATGCAAATGATGATGAAACCTAACCTATATGCCAGTTTAGACATGATACCTGAAATCGGCACGAACGGGTCAATCCAACGGCTGAAACGATGCTAAAAAAGGTCTCCTACATCATAAATTAGTCCAAAAATGGTCAAAACGGATTAGAAACGGTCCAAACTATAGAAAAGTGGGTAAATTTTTCAAAAATTTGAAAAATTTCTATAAATAGTAAAAAATTTAAAACATTATATAACATTTGAAATTTTTACCCAATTGAGCTTAGAACTTCCATAGCGAATTCCAGGAGATCCAGCCGGCGGAATCCATTACCGTTTTTTCCAGGTACTTACCCATGATCTACTCTTTCATTTTGATGCAAATTTTATCAATTTCCATGGTGTATTTAGGATTCTAGGCCCATCTTAAATGCGCACCATGACCCACATGAAAATCGAGGGTTTTTCCGCGTATAGGGCTGGATATACGTGGAAAATGCCCTCAAATTCACGTACATACGCGACTGTTTAGCAAACAGTTGCGTATGCGGCCGCACTCAATGATTTTTAAGTGTTCTAATGGATGAAACTCAAATTTTATGTGCAGGATGGTCCTAGAATGGAGAGAACATGAACATGGTGATGTAGAAGAGGTAGTAAGGGCGGATCTAATGGCTCAACAAGCGTTACGTGCATGCGGGCTTTACAAATTTTGGTGTCTTGGTGGCTTAAGAGCCAAACCATGATTGTTGTAGATGTTAGTGGACTACTGGGATCCAGACTCAGAGTTGTTCCAGATAGATGGGACGTCCCTCACCATAGAAGTGGAGGACATATATTTTATTACTGGACTTTCCCGATGGGGGGAACTGGTGAACCTACGCTCTCGCGGGCCCGAAGGTGGCCTGACTATAGATGAGTACGTTGCAGTGTACTGCTATCTGGACATGGAGAAGGTGGGGAGTCAGATCCCAACTAACTCCATACAGGTGCTGGGCTTAAAGGCCATCCTACTGACACTGGGCATGATAGCAGGCTTAGCTTCACTCCACTAGGCCTCACGGCCTCTGATGTTCTATGTAGTGGAGTGCATGAGACCCACTATGTACAATTGGAGCACTGCGCTACTGGGAAACATGAAACACCAGCTCGGTGAGTGCAAGATGGGCAGAGTGTGAAACTTTGGTTTCAGCAGCATACTGAGCACGTTTTTCTTTGAGCGTGATCCAGGATTGAGCCCTAGAGTTGACGTTCCTCTACACAGGGTTCAAGATATGGCCCAACGACGTTGGGCAGATGCAATGTGCAGACTGGGCAGAGGTAGGGTGTCCAACCCCTATCCAACTGATTTCTTTCCATGGTGGTGACAACAGATAGTTGCCATCGATGACTACCCCTATGTGGGGATAGATTTCCGGGGAGACACAGACATGCCACTACCACCACGATCGGCATATGGTGACATTGGTAATGAATCTCAACCCTCTTTTAATTTTTTTTGAGTTGTTTAATTTTTTTGCGTTTTCTGATTATGTGGAATCAAAAGACATGTTTTTGGGTGACAATACATAGTGACATCTACCATATGCATGCAGATGTGGGACCACGACAGCCTGAAGGCTTCCCTCGTCATAGACGAAGGGGAAGAGGAGATGATATCACGGGTGTGGATACAAAGTGGATGCTCCAAAGCATTCATACCAACTTCGTGAGACTGACACATAGAGTATCCATGGCGCAAGTCGAGGACTTTCCTGAGGCCATGCAGCGCCAGGTGGTGGGTGTACCACGAGCATGGGTGTGGCTATTTCGACGACTAGCTAGAGCCGTAGTGACGTTCCACGATAACAACCCCCCTCCTCCTCCATAGGCTTAGATACCTGGGAGTGATACATTTTGTACTATCGTGTATTTATATTTTGGTGGCTCGAGAGCCCCATTTTTGTATTATGACACTATGTATTACCACATTTTGGATGTTTATAAAAACTTTTGTGATGATCGATTTATTTATTTACATGTGTAAAAATTTATGTTTGTGATGAGCTTATTGTGTATGAAACAAATGCCAATTTAACACGTAGTTAGCATATGAGCTAGCAACTTGATTATTAATTCTTGGAACATGTATGTATGTTATATTGTCAAATTGTCGTTCTAACAATCTCACATGTAAGAATATTCTTAATAATGTCAGATCTCTAACATGGTACAAACCATTAAGCTGTGACACTACTAACTCCAAATCAAGTCGTACCTCAAGAGAGAGAACACCATGTGAAATGACATCCCATAGAAGTTCAATAACGACACTATACTCAGCAACATTGTTTGAAGATGGTCGTAAACATACACCTCTTGAAGACAATACCTGACCCATGGGAGTATAAATCACCCAAGCAGCAGAGGCTGAGTGTTGAGTGTGATAGCTCACACCATCCGCGAATCCTATGAAGGTGGAAGATTCCATTGACATCTGCCAAAAGAAACAGAAACTAATCACAAACCCGATCACCATAAGAAAAAGACCTACGTATGCAAAACTGTACAATAATATACAATAACCAGCCTTGGCTGAAAATCATGCATAGTACTTTTTGAGATAGAGCCCATTTCTAGGCTCCTCCAAGGCCGTTCCCTCATAATCCACTAACTCATAAACACCCTTCTCTAACACACGTTTAACGACATACGGACCACGCCACATGGGGTTAAACTTTCCTGCCCCCAAGGGTTCTTTTGGTTGATCCCACAAAAGGACCAATTCTCCCTCACTAAACCTCCTTGGACGGAAATACTTATCGTACTGGACCTTAACGCAACACTTATTCACTTCTCGAGCCACCAAGGCATCTCAACACTACTTATCAAGTTGCTCTAGGTGGACCAAACGCTCCTCCAATGGGGAAGTTTCTGGTAAGAGCTCTATGGCTAGCTTCAATGAAGGAATCTCACACTCAACCGACAATACCGACTCCACTCCATGTACAAGCTGATATGGAGAAAAACCCGTGGCAGTCTTAACAGTGGTTCTATAAGCCCACAAAGCAGGATATAACATGATGTGCCAATTCATCTTGTTTTGTGCGATGGTTCGTTGGAGCATGGATTTGAGTGATTTGTTCACTGCTTCTACCTGTCCATTCGCTTGAGGGTAGTAAGAGGAGGAATGCTCTTGCTTATGCCCTAACTTTGATACCAACTCTTCCATCATATGATTCTGAAAGAGCGAGCCATGGTCAGTGACAAGCTCTTTCAGAATACCAAACCGAGTAATAATTTGGTTGAATACGATGTGTACGGCTGTCTCACCGTCGGATTTAACTGTAGGCATAGCCTCAGCCCATTTCGTGAAGTAGTCAACAACCACTATGATATGATGATGCCCCCCAGCTGAAGCTGGGTTGCAATCCATAAAATAAAGCCCCCACTTAGTGAAGGGATCGACGGTGATGATGGGATGTAACGGGGTAGGTTGCGAGCGCATATTTCGTGTAAACACCTGACAAGGGTGGCACTTCTTGACCGCATCTACACAATCTTTAAAGATCAACGGCCATAAATAACCCACTCTCAAGATTTTTTGAGCTGTAGAAAGCCCAAATAAATGACCACCACACGCCCCTCCATGGCAATCACTCAGCACAAGCTCAGCCTCCTTGTGAGTTAAACAATGACGTAAAATGGAATCTACCCCACGACGATACAAAGTGTTATCCACTATGAGGTAATTCTTGGATATGTGACGTAATCGTCATCGTTCATCTCGTGAGAGGTGAGTAGGGACCTTCAATGTTTGTAAATATATAATAATATCCTCATACCATGGGTCTAAAGTTTAGATTAAGAATATGTGCTCATCGATAAACGTATCTTCACAAACCAACTCCTCGGCTTCGCTTGGGAAATCCAATATAAGCTCCGCAAAAATTAAAGATTTCTTCGATTTTGCTGAAACAAACTCGAGGTCGAATTCTTGCAAGATGACAATCCATTTATTATACTTTCCCCCAATCATCCTTCAAGTGAGGACAAATTGAAACATATTGACATGGGCTACAACCAAGGTCTGGCGAAGGAGAATATAATGTCTCAACTGTTGAACTGCATGTACGATAGCTAAGGAAAGCTTCTCAACATGGGAATAACGGATCTCCATGTCAATAAGATTTTGGCTCAGATAGTATATCACATGCTCTTGGAGCTCGTCATCCTCTTGAACCAAAACCATACCAATCGTCTCCATGGACGTGACCACATAAAGTAGAAAATCACGGCTATAGTCTGGGGGACTAATCACCGGGGCCGATGCTAGGGCTCGCTTGAGTGCATCAAAGGACTCCTGGGCTCACTCATCCCAACAAAAGGTGGCATCTTTCTTTAAAAGACACATAAATCCTCTAGTCAAATTGGAAAAATTGACAATGAATCTCCGTAAGAAGTTTTCCATGCCTTGCAAACATTGAAGATGTCTAATGTTTTTCGGGGGAGACAACTGAAGTATTGCCTCAACCTTCAAAGGGTCGACTCTTATACCCTCTTTGGAAATAATGAATCCTAATAAGCGACCAGAATTCACACAAAATATGCACTTGTGAGGATTTAACCTGACCAAATAATGGTGGCACCTTTCGAATACTAATCTCAAATGATAGGAATGACGCATTCTCATATGAGAATGAGCAGCAAGGTCATCCGAAAACACTTCGATAATCGATTTGAGATAATGGAAGATCAAGGTCATAGCCCGCTGAAAAGTAGCTCCGGTGTTCTTAAGGCCAAAAGGCATTTTCCGATAGGCAAAAGTTCCCCAAGGACAAATAAATGCAGTCTTATGTTGGTCCTCAGGTTTAATTTGTATCTGATTGTATCCGAAAAAGCCGTCCATAAAAGAAAATACCTCGCTACCCACACATTCATCCAAGATTTGATCTATAAATGGTGTGGGGAAATTATCTTTAGGACAGGCATGATTGAAGTCACAGAAATCAGTACATATGCGGATCACTTCGTGCTTTTTATCAACTAGAACAGGGTTTGAAACCCACTCCGTCAAGGGAACGGGATAGATAAAACCAGCTTTCAACAGTTTCTCTATCTCTGCCTTAATCGTGGGTGCTTTCCTAGGATTCACTGCACACAAGCGTTGTCGAACAGGCTTAGCATTGGGATAAGTTTTAATCTCGTGTTCAACAATGCGAGGGTCGATACCTGGCATTTCATCGTAAGACCAAGCAAAGATATCAGGAAATTCTTTAAACAGCTCAGGGTATTCTTGAATCTCAGCATGGGAACATTCTTCCCCAATATAGACATTCTCCATCTTGCCAGGATCGCGAGAGATATTGATAGGAATGGTAGGAGATATATTCACCATGTTCCCATCATCCATCAGACCAGGAGAGATTAATGGAACCATGGGACTACCAATTCTCTCACTAAGAATCTCCCTAAAGTCCTCACGCTCCAAGCGGTCAAGCTCGGGAAGAAAATACGATCTATGATGCAACTCTTCCCAAGGTGGTTCAACCCCTGACATGGCCTCAATAATCGTTTCGTCTGAAGGAAAAAAACTATCAAGGCAGTCATGTGCATGAGAAGACTGAACTTCCCATGCAGGAAACACATATGGGTCCTCCTCCTTCGTCCGCGAAGAGGAAGGAGTAGGCTCTACAACACACTCAATATTAGCTTGATAAGCTACCAAAGTTGTAGGCAACGGCACATCCGTCACGATGGGCTCACTCAAAGTATTCGGTGTAGGAAGAATCCAAGGATCTTCCATATGACTCGTGCGAAAAGACACCGATCTCACAGATGTCAAAGCCTCACTGGAACTAGACCCTATCATAAGGACAGGTGCAAAGCAACTAAAGCTTCCCATAAGGGATGGATACATGCCCACACCCGCACTCCTAGTTTCCGGCTGAGAGTGCTCTACAATCAGGATCGAAGCTCCCAAAGATGTGGTAACTGACAGATTCTTGAATGATGTTTGATCAATAGTAACTATCTTCCCATTAAATGGAAAGCATACAACGCGAAATAGTGAAGAAGCTACGGCTTGCATACTGTACATCCAATTCCTACCCAGTAAGAGATTGTAGTCAAGGGGCGCATCAACCACCTCGACTTCTATCGCAACGGTCTTCCCTCCCAAACGGACCTTAAGGGAAGGAAGGATCCTGTGCTGCCTAAACGATCTCCGATCAAATGCAGTCAACATGGTAGCGGATTTAGACAACTCAGGGGAACCTAAACCCTTCCAACACGATAAAGACATCACAGAAGTAGTAGCGCCTTCGTCAATCACAGTGCACTTGACGATCATGTTAATACATTCTACATGAATCAAAAGAGACACATAGTAAGGCAAGCGAGGATGAAGTCCTGCGGTTTCAAATTTAATCACGGAGGAAGAATTATCATCATTCACACCAAGGGTAGAAAGCAAAGCCTTCTTTTGTGAAGGACAACTCTGAAGTACTTCTAGTGCAGACATCGCACAAGGAGTGTGGCCCAAATCCTCGACAACAGAATAGTTTTGGGCAGCTTGGGCATTAGGATTGTGCCCCGAACGCTTAAGGACTCCCTTAGGAATGCAAGGTGCAACTTTAGGTTTATCCATAGGTTTTTCAATATGCAAAGGAGTCTCTGGTGGATCAGGTTCCTTTCCTGGGTTGGGTTGTGACGAACCATAGTCCTTCACACGGGTCACAACCTTCGTAGCACGCACCATGTTAATGCAACCATGACCACTACCCTTCAACGGATCTTGATCACCACTAGATTGATCATGGGTCCTCGAGTTCATGTTTTGATTGTGAGGCAAAGGGTTAATTAGCACAGCTGGGCCCTGTGCTAAGAATCTTGAGGCTTCATCGATACTAGGGCACAAGTAAGTGAGGTGATCGTCCTTACACAACTTGTAAGGAAACTTAACCTTATGTTTAGACTGCTTGTCCCCCCTAAAATTTTGGGCATTCTTGTCATTAGTATTAGCATTTTCATTCCTATTCCCACCCTTAAGATTGTTCTTACCCTTCTTTTCATTCCTTCCGGGTTGCTGGTTACCCTTCTGGTCCGATGATTGCATCGAAAGCACACTCGCCGTTTGGGTGGGTTGAGATGAAGCCGTGGCTTGTCCCGAAGCAGATTGGTTGATTGACAATTGACTGACTTGTTTCACAACTGAATCCACAGGTTTAGCACTCGCACAACCAACAATGCCATCGGCATGTGGTCCAGGTTTAACTTCGGGGTCGAAACTAGAACATGGAGCATTGGGAATGATCTCATATAACAAACTGGATTGAGCATAAATCAAATCCAGTTCCTGCGCCCTAAAAATGGATTGTTCCTCATTTTGCACTCCGGATGTAGAAACATCCTTCGCTATATAAGGCAATAATGACTTAAGGAACCATTCGAGGAGGAATTCCAACAGTATAAAGGCTTTAATCAACCTCTTCCATCTACGCTACTCTTGGATATGGTCCGAGATATGCGTGGCTTTATCCCGCTGAAATGTTAACAAGAGTTCCGTACCAACGTCGTAACGTACTGGTAGCTGGAAGTGGTTAAGAAAAGTCATCGCTAGGTCATCAGACAAAGCGAATGCCCCCTAGGTAACTCTATATACCATTTCATGGCAGGCCCTGTAAGGGTGCATTGAAACAACCTTAAATGGATCGAATCTTGGTGTAAGGAATTTGAAGAGCACCATAGGTGAAAGGTAGTAACATGTTCACTCGGATCCTCTCCCGGTTTGCCCTCAAATTTAGGTATGTCCGAGGGAAGCTTAGTAGGGACAGCCGACCAAGTTGGGTCATGAGATACAGGATCATTCGTCAATCTCGACAAGTCAAGAAGATTTAGTGTTGCGAGGAAAGGGAGCCTAGGATGAGCAGGTCGGTGCACCGCTCCCTGATAGTTTTGATTCACATAGGTCTGATTACCATAACCACCATGGCCTTGACCATAGTGCCCTCCTCCCGTTTGACCCGTGTAGGGTGGCATGGAAGCACCATAATGTGGTGTACCTTGACTATTCGAGGCTACAAAGCCATAATTTGGAGAGTAATCGGGTTGTTGATACCCGTACCCATAAGGTGAAGAACCCTATCCATACTGTGTCCCATAATAAGGTCCATAAGTCATCGCATGAGATGTCCCATGAGACACTCCGTAAGTAGGAATATATGCTCTGAAAGTAGGAATATACATTCCAGAAGTAGAAATATACGCTCCGGAAGTAGTAACATGACCTCTAGAAGTATGAACACGACCTCCCGAAACAATGGGCGGTACATGAATCTGAGACACAACTGGTCGAGTAACAGCAGTACGGACATGATCTGTAGCAACATTCCGGCCCGAAGGACCACGTGAATGAGGTGGAGGGTGAACATTTGAAGAACAAGGAGCCGAGGATGAAGGGATCTATGAAACTATGTACGTGGTGTTCCCTATAGTCACTCGTCTTGGATCTAGTATCCTAATAGGATCACTAACCCTGGGTCTAGGAGGAATATGCGATGTAGCTTCCACCACCGGGATGGAAGGTGCAATGTGACTTGTGCTCCCAAACCTCTCCACATGGTAAGGAATAGGAGTGCCCCCAGGCGTAGTGTTAGGCTCAAACTCTGACTCAACATGAAATGCCAAATCATGTGTGGGAATACTAGACATACCATAACTACCATAACTAGTGCTCGCGGGTTCATAATAAATCTCATCTTTCGGCATGCCATACCGGCGATGCATCAATGGGGGATCAACACTAGAGTAAGTAGGTCGATCATGAAAAGTACCTATCTCAGAAATTACAGGACCTAACTTAGTCATATCAGGTGAAGGATCATACGTAGGAGTAAACTCCCCATCTTCCACTGGAATGGGAGAGGGTGGTTCAGTAATACCTTCTTCATGGTCTCCCATCATGTGTGAATCAATGTGCGAATTAGTCCACCTAGACTGTCTATCTCTCTCTCCCAAAGGAGGAGGAGATGTAGAAGGTGGAAGTCCTGCTAAACGATGAGAATGGTGAGGAGCCATACCCGAATCCACAATGACTCAAAAAATGTAAAAAGACTCTCTAACTACGCAAACCCTAGGTAAGCTAACGTGCACAGAGCATACACCAATAAAATCTAAATCCAAACACAAGCAATCAAGGGTAGGATAAATGAGCTCCTGAATAAAGTAGGTATGTCTCACCTAGGAGAGGCTTGAGACTCCCATACACAACAAGCGGAGGTAGGTAAACAATTATTGTGGCCCTCAGCTTCAACGCGTAAAGAAACTGTACTGTCCGACCCCAACCTGGCCGGGACACCTGCAGAATAACCCCTACAGAGTACCCCCTCGATATCCTAGGTAAGGCAACTAAGCTCACCTCAATATAATCAATGCTTAGGCGGACAGTTGCAGGCGGGATTGACCATATGGGCAGGGGAGCAAAGCCCGAAACTCTTGAAAGAGCCCCCAGATACGAATACAATCCTGGAAATATCTCCGGTGCTACTCAGTTATGACTAGGGGTCATCCCAATCAATAATCGCTCACACTGCCTTGTGCTTAAATCCATTTTGAGAGGAGGATCCTGAGAAACACCAATTATACCAAGAAATTTCACACTCTCACCTGGACAGACACATACATGTTGTTGTTTAGTGGTCTTGGAGAATTTACTCACAATGAACTATTCCAAGACCCTAAAACCTAATCTTGTTGGTGAACCCTATCAAATAAAATAGTGTAGTTCATTTTATTTGAGCATTGATTTTAATTGGCTTTATTACTCAAAAAAGGTAGATGACCGTGCAACCAATGGTGTTATGACACAACATGAAGCAAAATGCACACCTAACAATCAATGCAAATGTATTGTGTCCATGAAAAACAGGGTATGCTACTACGTGAAATGCACAATTTTCTTCAAATTATAAATGCAAGATTTCCTATATGAAATCCTGACTAATACTTCAATGCAAATCTAGTGCAAGTATTATGCAAAATGCAAGATGCAATGCATAATGATAATCAAATATTTTTGGATTTTTTGAAATAAAAATGAGATACTAAAGCAAAAGAATGGTTCTACAACCCCTAGAATCTGCAAGCACAATCAAGCAGCACTGAATCAAAGTACTAAGGTAAAATAAATCTAATGCACTAATCCCAAAACAAAAAATCGAAAATGCAATGACAAGAACATTCTTCGAAAAATAAATTTTACCCTAAAAAAAATGTCTCTGATCAGAAACAAAGGTGTATACAAACTCTAGCAGTATCAAAGGAGACTCAACAATCATCAAAATTCACCCAGCAACAATCAATCTTCCTCTAGAAGGCAAAACTAAGGGCATATGCGACTGTTCGCAGACCCACGTGTGTACGTGGATATAGCAGTGAAACCCGCATATATACACAACTGTGAGTTAAAAACTCACGTATAGGAAGCAAAGTGCATAAAAATAAAGGTAAACAGACAAGCTAAGACCAACTTCACATCAATCAGACACTAACAAGATAACATGCCCCCAGACCCGACACAGAAACAGAGAAAAAAGAGAAATTCAAAGTCATTGAATGCCGATAGAAACCCCCAAAGGACAACTACTAGGAACTCCCCAGCGGAGTCGCCAATTCTATTATGGAGAGAAATCCCTATGGCTTGGGGTACCACAATAGACAACTTGACTCTAGAAATCAATCCTTTCCAATATGCAAGAGAAATCAAATATCTAACACTAAAGGATCAGACCTCATACCTTATTCTAGATGGTTGAAGTAGATCCCCATTGAGATTTCCAATTTCAGCTTGAATTGATGAATCACTTCCTCAACAATAAGTAAACAAGACAAGCATACTATATATATTGGTGTTAGATCTACTCTAGCATATAAAATCAACAACGTATAAGCATTTGAAATCATCCATGGATAAAAATATTCATTCAAACATACATTATTGGACAGGAAAAGACATTTCTATTAATATAAAATCAAAGATTACAATGAATAGAACCTCTGTCGGCACGTCTGTGAATCGGAGAAACTTAATCCCCCACTTCGGCCTCCACCACCTCAATCCTCCATCTCTCGATAGCAAGCTCACAAGAAAAAGGCAAGCTTGGGAAGAACACCAAACTGCTCCAAGGGACAAAGGGATGCAGAATCAAGCACAAGTTACGGCAACAATGGGCTATAGTTTCTTTGCTCTCAAATCTCTTATGCCTTCAATGTATCCAAAGGGTTCCTTATATAGCATTTCAATGGGGTAATGAAAGGTCGAATCCGGGCGATCTCAAGGCATATGGAAGGCCAGGAGACAAGTGAGTTGGATCCATGTCAAGGAAAACACCAAAAGGATTTGGATTTTTGTCCACATCCCGATGTACGTGGTTTTAGGGGTCAAACCCGCGTATATACGTGATAAGGGGTTTAAAAGTCGCGTATAGAAATTTTCACATGTTTTTAGGGATAGTCTAGGAAACATCAAAGGACAAAAAATGGTCCAAGGGGTCTAAGGAGTCTGCAGAGGGACAGGGAAGGCCATACAAGTGTGGTAAAATTAGCTATAACAAGTCCCCTAGTGTCGCTGTCGCTCCCCATTTTTTTGTTACTCACGATGAAAATCCCAATGACCAGGAACTTCCAGGCAGAGGTAGCATCCAACCTATTGACGTGGGTGTTGTTGGGATTTTCTCCCTTGCAACCCAAGTTCAGTCCTCTCTCTTTCTTGTCAGGCAACAAAGCCCAAGATACCAGCTTAACAAAGCAGAGCCCAGCCAGCAAGACCTGCAACATAGATGTCATCTCACTCGATATATCTTAGTTCTTATGGGTAACTTCCATAACCATGTTTTTGCAGTTTGTGCAGGAGGGTGTTTAAGTCCTTGGCCTTGCGTCAAGGTTTCCAACGAAGACCAGGGAGGTGGGTTGGTGGGTTGCACTTTAGATATCAATACTGAAGTATTACTCTCCCTTAATCATGCAAGCTTACGCAAAATGCACGGTGAACAATCATCACAGATATATTCATTATCTGGAATACACAATTCATACAATTATATTCTTTAAGCACAATAACCAATTAATCATTAACACAATAATTATGCACTTGTCTAAGCTATTCAACATTCACACATATACACAGCATGTAATGTGGAAACCCATCTCGGAAAAAACCACAAGGTGCTCTTATTCTGACACTGGCATGAGAAAATAGATGCACCTTTTGTTTATACATAAAGCTACAGACTCTGTTCATGGTATTCTATTCTATATCCATAGAATTCTTTCCTTCTCATGCTCTCTGTTCTTCTCTATCTATAGCACTCTACTCTACTCTACTCCTACTAAGCGATCTGCACACAACCTAGATCGACTCGACCTTCTCTATACGTCTGCGCACTTAGCTGCAGATTCACTTACTCTGATGCACTCAACAATCCAAAGTTACATACTCAAAACTGTTGTATCCTCTACTATGCTCAAAAGCGTCTAAAACAAGAACTAGCTAATAGGCTAACTGATTGACCGTCTAACCCATGTACAACTTGGGTTTCTCCTTTTATAGCCTTATGACAGACTTGATATATTCTCATACATGCTTGTTACAGAATCAATCATGCCTTGATACAGACTCTAACAGAATCAGCTACAGTCGCTATCTCAACCGACTAACTATCATTAGCCCACACGCTGTTTTTCCTATTCTAGCAAAATATGACCAAAGAAGCGGTATCGGTCTGACTTACAAAAATTCCTTTACATGTGTGGTTTCTACCGGATCCAGTCAAACTCGTACCCACTATCACTAAGAATTGTTGCTTCTTTGCATCATGCCTTACTGTCACTTTCTGGCCGTTACCTTATCTACGTGCCTGCTTTGGTGAATATTCTGCCATGTCATCACATATCATGCACTGTACTTCTGTCGTAGCTTACAAAACTGGCGCAACTTCCTTGTCCCACGCCTTCTCTTTTCCTTTCTCCTTTTCTTCATTCTTCTATCGCAACATCCTTGCCTTTTTCCTTGATGCTGTTTCCCTTGTCGCAACTCCTTCTTCTTCTTCCTTGTACTCTTTTTCCCTTACTTAAGCAAAATTCCATATGAATTATTCCCTTCTATCCTGGGCCCAACATGCCCCCAACACTCACCTATGGCTTGTCCCGAGCCATGCGAGCTATTGCTCCATAAACTGGCTTGCACGAACTTTGGCCTGAAAATCCTCCACAATTTTCTATAGCTTCTCTTTTTTCTGCACGCACTTCTTCCTCAACTTTCTGCATGTGCTCCACCAGGTTGAAACTAACGTTTTTTGGCATGTTACTTTCCAATGAGGCTGCGATGTCGCACACCTTCTGGTGCACATGATGAATTAGCCTTGTGATTCTTTTCGCTTCTGCCTTCTATGTTCATTTTGTGTTTGATGATATGTTCTATTTGTGTTCGCAGCTAGCAGGAAGGTTTATGCTCCTTCTATGTTTGGCTTGCTTTCTGGTAGCCCCGAATTCACTTGGTAACACTATTAGCTATGAAAGCCTCTAAAAGAGTACTAATTATCAACAATACTAAATCCTTGACAAAATTTTCATTTTTGTTTGCTTTTGGAGGTTGTTACCTTCCGGCAGGATAGGACGTAGCGGTAGAACGTAGGGGCTAGAGGACTTATTGGGAACACCAATGTTCCTTATTTGCATTTCACACTACAACCCTCAATTCGACCCACGTTTTTCCTTCCTCCCTTCAGAATCTAGTTCAACATTACTCCTGAAGGAGTCTGCTACATCCCAATAAGTTTTGGAGCTCATGATCGCCTCTCTAACCAGCAAGGGATCGATATTTTTGTTAGGTATAATGCTGGTGAGAGCTGTGGTCTCATAGCTGGACTAGATCCTTCCTCCAGGGTAGGCCAGGGAAACACCTCTTTGGATTAGTCATAACCTCCCTTAGATGTAGAAGTTTGTAGTGATGATGGTGATGATGGACATTTTCATTCCTCACCTAGTTCGAACATTAATTCAGACCGACCGGTCCTATCAATGGATACTATGCACTGTGGCAATAAATTTTTTCCAATCCTGTCCGGGGGTTTCGACGGTATGTCTTCCGCGATGGGCATTGTTTCCATCGCTTCTCTTACTGTTCCCAACTCCCCTAAGGCAACATTGCTTTTCCCAACATCAGAAGGTTTCACTAATGTGATGAACAACTTTAGGCCGATGGCTGGAGTTGCTTCTGCATGAGGATCCCAAAGCGACTGAATTTCTAAGCAGCGTCTAAGGACCAGTAACACACATAGAATAATAGGTTTCATAAGAAGAACAATCTATATATATTTATTATCAGGACCCCTAGGGGCATTACCACCACAATAGTCAGTCATCCTTTTTCTTCACCAGTTTCTACTCACTCTGTATCTGATCACAACTCCAAGTGTAGTATTATAAGGAGTCGGGAAATTACTGAATCATAACCAACGGTTGCTTCCAACAATGAGTCTATTAATTCCTCACACGTGCCACCATCGAGTAGCATGATGATAACACAAATCATCACATGGGGTCTTGATCTGAGTTCTTATGTGGAGGTGCCAACCACGCCGCCCCTTTTTGCTGTGATGTCATGGTACTAATGGTGGAGGTGACCCTTAAAATCACCTATGATCAGGTTCAAATTTTCTTATGGTTTGTGGACTGGATATTTGTCATTTAAGTAATTTTTTTGCATCATTATATCGAGATGCCATTGTTTTTAGTTCCAGCCTATGCTCACCACAGCATGTGGAAAGGTCACCGCCAGCCGTCTTCTCCTAACAGCATGATGATCATCATCATTATTACACTTTTTTTTAAATATCAAAATAAGGATTCAACCGAATCCCATTAATGAGCCCTCTGACTTCCGTACCACTGAGTTTTTCCAACTTCACTGCTCCTCCATGAGTCATTGCATTCACAAGATAGGGACCTAACCAGTGCGTCTTCAACTTGCCTGGGTGCTCGAAAAATTTATTGTCATACATAAGAACAAGACCTCCAAATACATATTACTTTTTCCTAATATGTCTGTCATGCCATTCCTTCTGCCTTTGTTTTTCCACATTCTGATGGAAACCTGCAATAAAACGTTCTTCTTCCAAATGGATTAACTAAACTAATCATTCTTCAACAACATCAACGCCAATCATTTCTGTAATGGCCGCTACTCTTAAACTTGGGACAATATATTCCATAGGCATGACAACCTCCTGTCCATACACTAATTCGAATGGGGTGTGGCCTATTAACTTGTTACATGTTGTGCGATAAAACCAGAGGACAACAGAAATTTTCTGGTCTTAGTTGTCCCTTCTTGTGTTGCAGACCTTAGTGAGCGTGTTTTACAGAATCTTATTGAATTCTTTGACTATTCCATTCACATGTGGGTGATGTGGAGTTATTTTTCTATGTTGTATCTAAAATTCATCCATTAGTTCTTCAATCAATTGATTAACAAAATGCATACCTTGATCACTAACCAATATTGTAGGGCATCCAAAGCTGGTCACCACATTCTCAAATAGAAACTTTGTTGCCGTCATAGCAGTATAATCCTTGACAGGCGCAACCTCTTCCCATCGAGTTAGGTAGTCCATTGCAGTGATGATGTATCTAGCTTTTGTGTGCTTCCATGTTGGACTAATAGCTCCCATAAAGATGAAAACCCATTTATCAAATTCCTGCAGTGTGGTTTGTGGAACTAAAGGAATTTCATCTCTTCTAGATGGATTTCCTATGCATTGACAGACATCACACCCACGACAATAATCTTGAGCATCAGCATGCATGGTAGGCCACCATAACCCCACTTGTAGTATCTTGCATACTGTTGCCTTTCCTGCATAGTGTCCATATGCAACACCAGCATGTGCTTCACTTAATATGATAGGTTGTTCATGTTGAAAAACACAACATCTTAATATCTCATATGGGCCTAGTTTGTACCAGTGATCAGCTGGAAATCTGCAACCCGTATTACTAACTATTTTTTCTGTGCAATTTCAAACTCAGCTGGTGCAAACTCCGTAGTTAGGAACTGTATGATATCCTCATACTGGTTATCAAATGCGGTTAGCACAAATAATTGCGCATCCAGGAGATTGCCTTCCAGACTAGTGGGTTCATCTCCATTTTCTATTCTAGATAAGTGGTCGGGTCCTAAGTTTAATCGGACCGGTTTGACAATAATCTCAAAATTGAATTCTTGGAAGATGAGGAGGCACCAACATATCTCCCCCCCCAACACTGGCTTGTTAACCAAATATTTTAATGTAGAATGGTTAGTGTACATTTTAAAAGCCCCCGCCAACAAGTAATGTCTGAATTTCTGTAATGCATAGACGATCGCAAGTCCTTCCCTCTCTGTTGTAGTGTAATTCTTTTCTCCATTTGATAGCTTTCAGCTAGCAAAATCAATGGGGTGATCAATATTTCCTTCTCCCGGTTGCATCAATACTATTCTTAGCGCCATGGAAGATGCATCTACATGAACATGGAATTATTTTTTGCAATTTGGAAATATGAGTATAGGTGCAGTGGCCATTTTTCTTTTTAACTTATCCAGACTTTCCTAACATTCATCTGTCCATTGGAAGTTAGTATCTTTTTTAGCAACTTCTCCATTGGGGCAGTCACTTGTCCATATCCTTTGATGAACTTTATGCAATATCCTGTATGCCCTATTGTTGCTCTTAATTGTTTAATAGTGGTAGGTGGTGACAAGTCCAAGATGATATAAATTTTAGCTGGATCAACCAAAATCCCATCATGACAGATCACATGACCTAACAGAGCCCCGAAAGGTGCACAAAAATACACCTCCTCAAATTGATTGCAATATGGTATTGACGACATCGTTCCAACATCAGTCTAAGACTTTCTATGCAATCTTTTATAAGACGAAAAAATGTCCAATCATAAAAATAGACTATAAGAATTTTGTGTATATATTCTTTAAATGCGGCAACTATAATTCTGGAGAAAATTGCAAGCGCATTTTTTAGTCCAAAGGGCATTACCGTATATTGGTAGCATCCCCATTATGTTACAAAGGTATTCTTGTAGCGGTCTTCTTTGGCAATGCGGATCTTATGGTAACCCGAGAATCCATCCGTAAATGAATACATCTCCTATCCTCCAACATTTTCCAATAATTCATCTGTAAATGGAGTTGGGAATGGATCATGCAAGCAGGCATCATTGAGTTTCCAAAGATCAACACAAATTCTGACTTCCCCTGAGGTCTTCTTGTCTTGTACCATGATTGGGATGATCCATTTTTATTCCTCAACCGGTTCTATGATTCCTGCTTCCAACATTCGGTCAAGTTCCACTTTAAATTTATCCTTATAACACGGGTTCAGTTGATATGATCGCAATTTGACCAGTTTTGCATAAGGTCTCAAGGGTATCTTGATTTCTCCAAGGTATTCAACTATACCTTTCATTTCAGAGAACTTTGTAGGGAACATATCCTAAAACTCATGTAATAAATCAGTGATCTTCCCCACAGTCTCCTCATCCCAATAATCCCCGATATTGGCGAACTTCGACTTTTCCTCAGACCCAATATTTACTTTCTTGATTTTAAGTGGTTTTATGAATTGATTGGTAGTTACAGGAGCACCTTCAACTGCACGTATACCTTTTGAATACGATATATTTATTTCTATTAGGTCATCGTCATCCAGTTCTCTTATGATATTGTAGCACTCAATCCAGTTGTGTGTAGTCATGGGGCAGTTGTGACAGCGTGCCTCTACAGTCAGTATTTCTTCAAAGATATTTTCCTTTATTATCTGTAGTGCAAAATCGATTGTTGGATGTTAGCTTGAAAATTCAAGTATTTGGGTAAATTTAATAGTTAAACTTTCCCATTTGACGGTTCCTCGTCATAGCGTTTTTGAAGTGTACCAACTTTTGGGCACCATTTCCAAGGTATGGATGAATTGGTGAACCCATTCCTATCACGGATATGCTTGCTAAGCTGTGTGACAATGCTCGATATGTTTTCAAAGATCTGACAATCCAGTGTATTTCTGATTAGAATAGCTGATCTCATCTCCAAATATGATCTCAATCATCCTTCTACATTGCGGCAAGTCAGAGATAGATTGTTTATGTGTACCCCACCATCTAGTGGGCGTAGCTTTCAGCACGCCGTCCAGAGCAGACAGTCACTGTGATTCTGTGACCTTTTCTTTAAATTTCTCCCATAAGGATGCAAGGTTAGGAAATCCTTCATACGTAGGAAACACGTTTTCTTGGACTCCTACCCATCGAACAGCTCTTGTGATCCTTGCACATCTGCACATTGACACTTCGTGCAACCTGTTCTACCAATCTTCAAGTGCTTCACCTGAGTTGAAAGTGCACGAGCTGACACTGTGCCATCTTAGGTTTCCATCAGTTGTGGGGTTAATATAATATTCCTTAGAATACATGATGTTATACATCTAGTCCAAATAGTTCTCTTTCCCTTCTCTATTTACAGGCTCAACATATCACTATCCTTCAGGGGGATCAATGGGCACAACCACTCTCATTTCAGAATTTTCAAAAGACAAGATACTTTTCTTGAAATTTATGATTTTATGGTGATCAATGTCCCAATCAATTCCTAGAAGCGCAGGGTATGGATTTGTATCATCAACAATGTTAATGACCTTGAAGTCAGCATACGTTCTCAGGCCTTCGACATCCACAGGAACTTGGGATAGTCTACTAATTGGTAGCACCTTTGACTGGTTGGAAACTTGGAGCTGAATAGGAGACCAGTCCAGTCACGACCTGTTCATGCTTTCCCATGTCTGCCTTTTCAATATATTGACATATGATCCCAAGCTGGGTATGATAGTCCATATCATAATATCCTATCTACATAGTCATTTTCAATTCTCGGCCTGTCTTTCGTTTGATTCCGTCTTGGTTGACTCTTCTTTTAGGGCGCAGATCTGTTGTGTTGTCTTCTATGAGAGCTGTCAGCTTTATGACAACATATTTATCTTGGATTAGTGCTAAATTTTTTTGAAAAATTCCTTGAGATTACTAACCTTTTTAATGGGTGTCCTTCTGATTAGTTGTTCAAATATTTTGGGCATAGCTCTCACTTGTCCCGTTGTCGACAATTGATTGGAATCAACAAAATATTGTCACACCTCCAAGAATACCTCCTTCCCTTTTTGAACATCTAACAGAGCTTTCTTTTGTGTCACAGGTCGCGACCTGTGACACAAAAGAAAGCTCTGTTATTTTAGTCTGCTCCTGTCGTAGCACCTCCTCTTGTGACTACAACAATGTTGGGTTGTCTTCGTTCAGAAGAAATCATTTGAATATTCAGATTGGGTTTTGGGTTCATATTCTTCGCTGGGTTGGGCTTAACGATAGTTCTATCTTGCCATTTCGCAGTGAGTTGCGGACACTATTCTACAGTGTGATCAAATGCTTTACAATATGTACAAGTTTTTGCAGGACTTTGACAATCTCAAGAAAAATGTCCTGGCTTCCCACAATTATAGCATACAACTTGGCCTCTTCCTCAAGCAAATGATCCTCCTGGTTGCTTTCCTCGACCTCTAAAGTTCCCACCCCACTTTTGTGGAGGGTATTGTTGTTTTTGAGGATACAGGTTTGGTTGGTATTGTGGCTGAAGATATTGTTGTTGTTGAAACTGTGCAACATGATACTGAGGTTGCGCTCGTTCACCTTGCATTTGTTCCTCATTCTCTATTAGGTAGGTATCCATCATTTTCTCCTGGAGTAGCTGGAAGGCTATGCAATCCTTTTCATCATGCCCTACCGATATACAAAAATTACAATACATACTAGCAGGTGCACTTACAATCTTTTGTAAGTATAGACATTCCTTGGGCTTGTGACCTCTAGTCTGGGATACTCTGTACCAAGGAATCACTTAGGTGTTTAATGGGTTTGGCGCACCCACTGCAACATAATTCATTAGCACCAGGAAATTATCCTTATGGTTCCCATCTATTCTTCACCTAGTACACCGCCGTTCTTCCTGAACTTCTTTTCCTCTTTTGATGTCTTGGAGCTACACCATAAGATTGGCCAGCTGCGACTAAAATTGCATCATGCCTGAGCCAGTGTCTCCAACTGGTGAGGCTTCTAACTTCATGGATATCTCCAGAGCATCTATCTGTGACATGATTTTTTGTTGCATCAACGATGTTCATATGTGTGGCAACAAGGAGACAATGAACCATTCCTTGTGTTGCACATCCAACATTTGAAAATTGACCTTGGCCATTAATGTTTTAAATCTCTGGTCAAAATGCCAAATAGAATCTATCGGTAGGTGCTTGATATCCTTGATCTCATTGATGCACTGTGATTCAGATTTTAGTTTCTTAAATTCATCAATCAATCTGAGTCGAATCTCATTGAGTGTATTTGGGACCACTCCCACTGGTACTATGGATAAATTCATGTACCAGTCTAGCACACGACCCCGTAGAGTCATGAGCATATGTTCTTTCTTGATTTTTTTGTCCTAGATATGTCGTACAGTCCATATGGCGTCACATAGAAACCAATGTTGTTCTAGGTCTTCCAACCCATTCCCATTGAATATTAGGTGCTTAATATCAGTTCTGACCATCGGACAGAGTGGTGTTGTATTGGCTGCTGGTACAGTAGAACCAAAATGTGGACTAGTCGGACTTCCTTGTCTGATGTTTTCTGCATTAGCACTAATTGTATTTACATAAATACTTGGATATGCTTCTCGTGTTCCTACCACTGGTACCGTCGGTGAGCTGAGCACATGTTCTGGTTCTAGAGCTTCAGTTGACTCCTCAAAATCCTCATCTCCTTCTGATATTGGCTGGTACTCTTCTTCATCGTCACATGAGCCTTCATCTAGGTACGATGTAAACTCATAGCCTTATTTTTCTTGCTCTGTGTTGCAACTGCCTAGTCCGAATAGAGTTTTTCATCTTTTGCTTGATTTGAATCTCCTTCTGCTTCTCAAAAAGCCATATTCTAGTTCAGTTTCACCTACTCCTAGGAACATCTCACTTCAAGGTTCTGCTGAGACATAGACACCCTTTTCTTTTCAATCTATCATTCACATAATTCACTTTTCGCATATGAGCATTTTGATCCATGTCTTCCACGATGAAAGGTATCGACTGCATGGTCCTTGAATTTTTTTTCTCTCGGCCTCACTATATGAGGTTATCATATCAATGGAGAACTCAATGATATATCCTTCTATGATACTATCTACTTAGAAGTCCACAACCCTTGATATATGGTTATTGATTATTTTCAACCACTCAATCAAGAATGAAGTCCACTCTATCGAGTCCCCTCCTTCAAAATTATTTTTCTGGGTTTTCAACTTAGACAACCATTCATACAACAGAGTGGGGAACTTGAAAAATAAAATATCATGGATGTGTGGATATATGTACCTTTCTAACCACTTTTTCGGTGTCCACCGAGATCCTTCACTTTCTTTCTATGCAAATTCAATCTCTTTTGCATCCACCCAACTTTGGATCTCCGATTTCATGGGAATATTCCTCACTACACACTTTTAGGGTCTCGAAAACGAAACAATTTGTTGTAATTTTCTCCCTTGAGACCTAGGTTCATTCCTCTCTCTCTCTGTTAAGCTCAACAAAGCCCAATATATGGGCCCGACAAAGCAGAGCCCAGTTGGTAGCATTTGCCACACAGATTTCGTCTCACTCGATATATCTCAGTTCTTATGTGTAACTTCCAGAACCATGTTTCCGTAGTTTGTGCAGGAGGGTGTTTAAGTCCTTGGCCTTGTGCCAAGGTTTCCAATGAAGACCAAGAAGGTGGGTTGGTGGGTTTCCCTTTAGATATCAATACTAAAGTATTACTCACAGTTAATCATGCAATCTTGCGCAAAATGCACAGTGAATAGTCATCACAGATATATTCATTATTTGGAATACATAATTCATATAGTTATCTTATTTAAGAACAATAACCAATCAATCATTAACACAGTAATTATGCACTTATTTAAGCTATTCAACATTCACACATATAAACAACATGTAACGTGGAAACCCATCCAGAAAAAAACCACAAGGTGCTCTTCATCTAGCACTGGCATGAGAAAATAGATGCAACTTTTGTCTGTACATAAAGCTACAGACTCTCTTCAAGATATTCTATTCTATCTCCACATAATTCTTTCCTTCTCATTCTCTTCGTTCTTCTCTATCTTTATCACTCTACTCTACTCTACTCCTACTCATCGATCTACACACAGCCTAGATCGACTCGACCTTCTCTATCTGTCTGCACACTCAGCTGCAGATTCACTTTGATGCACTCAACGATGCAGAGTTACCTACTCAAAACTGTTGTATCCTCTACTCTGTTCAAAAATGTCTAAACAAGAACTAGCTAATAGGCTAATTGATTGACCAACTAACCCATGTACAAATTGGGTTTCTCCTTTTATAGCCTTATTACAGACTCGATATATTCGCATACATGCTTGTTACAGACTCAATCATGACTTGATACAGACTAACAGACTCAGCTATAGTCGCTATCTCAGCCAACTTACTATCCTTATCCCATAGGATGTTTTTCCTATTCTAGAAAAAAATGACCAAAGAGGCGCTATTAGCCTGAATTACAAAAATTCCTTTACCTGTGTGGTTTATGTCGGCTTCAGCTGAAATTGTACCCATGATCCCTAAGGGTTGTTGCTTCTCCACATCATTCCTTACTGTCACTTTCTGGTCATTACCTTTTCTACACGCATGCTTCCATGAATATTCTTCCATTTCATCAAATCTCGTTCTCTGTACTTCCGTCGTAGATTACAAAACTGGCACAGCTTCCTCATACCACGACTTCTCTTTTCTTTTCTCCTTTTCTTCCTTCTTCTATCGCAACATCCTTCCCCTTTTCCTTAATGTTGTTTCCCATGTCGCAGCTCCTTCTTCTTCTTCATTGTACTCTTTTTCCCTTACTTAGGAAGAATTCCATATGAATTCTGCCCTTCTATCCTGGGCCCAACAGGCGTCCAATTCTATGAATTTTCTCTTGGCTTGGAGCACATAGCTTCAAGTGTAATTCTAGTTACTCAAAATTTCCTCCATCAATGTACCCATCATATTTTTTTATTAACCAGTAGTGGTTTATTTTTCCACCACCTCTACCCCTAGCCAGATGAAGAGCTGAGATTCCCATTCATCAATCAAGGCTCTAACCAAGATGGAAACACAAATCTCATACCGTTCTTCCATCACCAAACCCATAGCATGCTGGGATCGACTTCGTCCAATGATTCCACAACAAGGGTTTCCGCATAGTGGGGACATGGTGAGCTAATTGTGTTATTGTAGGTGCAAACATGAAGAAGAATGCTTCAACAGTGAAGAAACACAGATGGAAGGAGAAGAAGGAGGCTGAAACCGGTCCCTACAAGCCAGAACTAGGAGTAGAAAATGACGTTCCAGGTGCAAACTTGGAACAAGGTTCCTTGGTTATGAAGAAACCTGGATGGATGAAGAAGAAGGATGTTGAGGACAGACATTGCAGACCAGAACCAAGAGTGGGAGAATGAGCCATCGCACATTCTCTTTCCACTCCTTTATCCTGTCAGCCATAAGCTCCAAGTCCGAATCCACAAGGGGAGAGTTAATGTAGGTGGTACTGTAGGGTGGCCATTCCGTCGCTAGATGAGAAAACCTCTTCCTCATGGGACAAAACCATTAACTACAGGAGCGCACTACCATCTCCAGATGAAACTTTCTCTTCATCGACATTAGGAGCCATTAACTACGTGGGGGGGATATTTGAAGTCATGACATGTAGGGTGCCACGCTACCGACTCTTGGCACAAGGCACTCCATAGTCCCGTTGATGTGTGGACACCCGCATCTGGGTTGGAAAGATACTTGGTGGCCATATCTCGACACTTATGGGTGAGATCCATGGTAGTAGTGTTTTCCAGCTCACCATTCATGAGATGTAAGTGACTAAATACCCCTTCATTTTCTAAGGAAATCAATGAGATAATTGGTCTTTTGTTTCACATGGTGGAAAGTGGGACCTTGTTTTGGTTGAGGTGTTGGAGACATTCACCACCATACACACTCATTTTGGTCAATTTGGCCTAGTTAAACCACTATCCTAATTTTTATTGACTTAATTGACATCAGAGGAGCACTAGATGACATCATCTAGATCACACCCATGCCTACCTTCAATCAAGGAGGCTAACTTAGCCTTCTCCTACATTCGGGGAGGCTAACTAGAGCACTCCAATGGTGATCTGAGTGTCATTAATGCCCCATATTGCTAACTAATGTTTACAATCAGTTAAATAGAGCAGTAAAGGTGCCTTCCTTCATTAAATTGATTATTTATTGATTATTTAATGAACTGGAGTCAACAGGGGCACCTCCAACCACTTCTGATGTTCAGTTAGACTTCAGTTAACCTCATCGGGGTTCATTGGAGTCATTGATGTGCTACCACTTGTTGGTTGGATTGCTGTGACATGTGTCTGACCTACTTTCAGTTAGACTCAGTCATTTATTGCACTCCGACTTCAGTTATGTCAAAACCCCAAATTTTCAAAAAATTTAAAATTTTGAGATAACATAAAATGCAGATTATACGGTTTACTAACTGCTAACAGTTAGCGGAAAATTAAACAGTCCAATGATTAGTATTACACATTTTCAAACTACGCTAACTAAGCAGTTTCCTTTTCGTAACGTAAATAAGATTTTCTTGCATACTGTTGTCTTTCAGTTTACTAATGAGTTTACTTTATGGCAAGTAGGTGGAATCTAACCTTGAATCTTGGGCTTACTTAGCATTTATGCTAATGCAGAAAGATTACTGGTTCTTATAGGTTTACAGGTATGATCGAACAAGTAGACGTTTTAAATTCGTAAAGTATCAATAAGTGTTTCTATTTGCAATTAATATGCTTAGTAAAATAAGCTGATAAATTCCAAGCAACTTCAATGAGGTAAAGTAGTTTATTTTCTCTAGTTTTTCTTGTAAGTAAAGTTTAGATAAATGAGTTGCTTTCTTTATCAAACTTAGCGATACCAACAATACTTACTGTGAAATCTAAGCTCGTATTCTTTGTTGCATATTAATTTCTATTTTAACATGCTTATCTTGCAAATGTTATACTCATTATACTATCGGTTTTTATTCATGAAAGAGCTTCGATCAAGATTGATAGTAAAGATTCTCAATAGAATAATTTCAATTTCATTTTTAACTTATTAGTTATGGTAAGTATCAACCTATTACTTATATGTACAAATCAGTTGCTCACTAACAGGTTATTAGCTTCCCCGTCAATGTCGTACTACATGTACTATTGTATCATATACATTATCGTATTATTTACTTAAGTACCAAAATGATTGATATTTACCTTCTGTAGGGAAACTTACTGCCTATAAAACTTCTTGATATTATAAGCTTGATTAGCGCAAAATCAACTGCATTGTTTCTCATGGAAAAATGTTTGCCTTTACTTCCTAAATCTAAGTCAATCAATGTTGTTCCAATGATTATGGAATTGTGTAAGGTTGTTCCATTGTAATTCTTATTATTACCATAACGCTTTTCTAACATTAAGTTAATGTCTAGAAAAACTGTTATGGTAGATCTTCTTATTATGATCAAAATTTCTACCTTATAAGAAGTACAGGTTATCTTGTATATTCACAAAACTAACTAGTCCAACATATACAAATATGGTAAACTTCTAGCATTGACAAGTTGAGAAGCAACTTGTGCTTATGAAAGTTTTAAACCAAAGTGGAACTTTGTAAAAGTCATAACTATGCTCTTTACTATGCTATCCAACTCTATAATTTATCACTATTTGAATTGTTGGTTTTAAAAAGGGTTATAAACATGCATAATCAACAATGTTTGCAAGCATATAAATCTATAGTTAGTTCGAAGGTTGTAAACAAATCAACTTTGGACTTTTCCATACATCAAATGGTTATCACATTTTACTAGGGTCAACGTTGAGAAACCATTGTTTTACCCAAAAACCAAATCGAAACTCACCAACATTATAATATACATGTTACATGATTAAGGATGGGATATATAATTGCATACATTATAGTTCATGCATCGTTTTGATAAGGATCATTGTTTAAATAATTGGGATGATTGAAACGCAGGCAAACTATTGAAATCGACCCATGCATGGTTTGAATTATTTGATGGCACGTGGTCACTTCCTGTCCATGTATTGGAGATATATAATTCTTACAACCCTAACACCTTGTCATTCTCCCTTCCCAATTCATGTTGGCCTTTGGGCTGCTCTGCAAGGTTTTCATGGCGGCCGTGAGTGTTCTTCTTGTTCTAGCTTGCCCCAACGCCTGGGTTTAACGTGCTATAGTCTCTTGAGCTCGGTCTTGTTGCTATCCTTCATCGCTGTGGGTTTTACCATGCGAGAGCTCACTGGTTGTTTGCACTTGTTCGCAGTCTATATTAAACTTCGTCTTGCCTTCCTTGTGGCCTATAACTGTGGTGAGAAGCTAAGCTTCACCTCTGTTGGTTGTGCTCCATCTGTGTAGTAGGGTTTTGGGATTTTATATGCACACTGTCATTGGTGAAAGTCCCATCACTAGACTGTTCGATACTCTTATTAAGGTAAATATTTTAGTTTCAATCCAGAATAGAAAGCTCATGGTAAATATTGGTTTACAGTTAGGTTTATTTTTATAGAAAGATTTTTGAATTTAACGCAGTATTGCGCTCTCTTTGTAGGTACTCGAGACTCCACTTGCAAACGGTGAAGAAGATGATGCTAGCTGTTCTCAAAGGACGTGGATTCAATACGGTAAGCCCTGTGTTCAACTATTGGGTTCTTGCCCTGCTTGTAACAGGGTTGTCGATGGTGAAACCCGAGCTTGGAAACTTGTCCAGTTTCCTCGTTAGATATCTGGTTTTCCTTTTAAGAATGTTGTTGGGTTCTATTTGATTTACAAACCCTCGCTAAGTCGATGGGTAGTCCTGGCCATGAGCTGGGTGTTGTAATTAGTTAAAAGATTTAGTTTTACATCCTGTCACTACGATACAATGGTTTTTAAAAAGACTTCTTTCTAGCTTGGACTCGTTTCGCAGTAATACTATTTTGTGACTCTGTGTAAATTAGGGTTTTCCCCTATTCGACTGTGAATAAAGAATTTTACTGTTTATTATATTTTGTAATAGATTATTGTTAATATTTTAAGACTGTAACTCAGTCATAGTGTAATTTATTTTACTTGTTTGCTCAGGAAATACGATCTAGGGTTTTCCTGAGTGAAACCCTTGTTTAAATAATTCTTTTAAAATAGGTTCTGTTACTTGTTAAATTTGTTTTAAGTTAATATTATTACATATGTGTATTGTAATATCTTTAAATTGTATCTGTACATATATTTGTAGTAAGAAATGTAACCAGTCTATAATAGGTTAATTGTTTATTGATATAATGATCCAAATAAATGGATTATAGCTTAATTGTTTTTATTTGAAACAATATATTTAGTTTAGGGTTTCGACCCTATAGTTTACTTTTGCACGTATAAACCTGTTAATAATTATAGAATAGTTCTTTACATAGATGTATATATATATTTTTATATTATTTATTATCATATTCTTATTGTTTTGATTTACTAAAATAATAGAAAGAACTTTACTTAGAGTTATTTGGAAAGATAAGCATAGATTCTGTAACAAGTTTATTCTTTTTAATTTAAATACTTTTCATATAACCCTTCTTGATTTATAGTAATTGTTAGTCTTAGTTTAGTTGATATTATTAGTAAATAAAATATATGATTCGTAGTTTATTTCTTTACTGAACTGAATACAAACAATATAGCTTGACTGTGATTCTTCTACTGCATTGCAATTTATTTCTAAGTAAACACAAGGAAAATATATCTAACTTAATATAGTTTAACCTCCAGTATATTTTAACTTGAATAAAAAGAATAATATACTATCTATAAACACAACATCTTATCTACTAGGGTATTTTCTTAACATATTAATCCTTTTACCTGTACTAGATTACTGCTATTTCTTTTCCAGTATATCTACATAAATAAGCTTGTAAGAACAATAAACACAGTTAACCAGATTATTGTTCTTTTTTTATAATAACCTACATACTGAAATAAATTACTTTGCTATTATGAAATGCAGAACCACATCTATTCTATTCAGTCTCTTAACATTTTCTTCATCTACTGTAAATACTCTATTTGTGCTGGAGTACGGCCTGGTCCTTCCAGGTGTGGAAAAACAGAGATTAGAATTATTTTCCATCTTAACACATTACTAATTCATATTCATTTCTTCAATAATCTAAACGATTACTCACTCTAACATTTTTCAACTAAATGTTTAACATTCATTTAATAGTCAGATTCAGATTTAACTATCTAACACAGTAAAACAAAATAATGTAGAACCTGAAGAGGATAGACAACAACAACATTAGGAGGCCGTTCCTCCCTACCAAACTCCTGGAGAGCGCTCAAACAACGCTTCCTTAGGACCCCCGAGCCTGTTCTTGGTCTTCTTGGCTGAGAAATGGTGGAGCATGCAAACAATAAACTAGTCCAATGACTTAGTAAAACACTCTACACTTAGCAGTAAGATCTTTCCGCTGAAAAGCTGCACTAGATCACTCAGCAGTTATCCCCTCAAACTCTTTCCACAATTCCCTTCCATTGAATTTCTGTGAAGTACATTCACCTGAATGATCACTTCTCTAGAATGAGCATCCTTAGCTCTCTTCAATGGGCATTTTTATAAAGATTGCCTAGGTATTTTGGGTCAGTTGTCATTAATTGAGCCACCTGCTCTGATCCCACTTTCTTGGGGGATCATGACCCCAAATGTAGGGAGGTTGCCACCTGCAACAGTTGGAAGTGGTTTTAGGATGCTGCCACATGTCTATTTGCTCTCCACCCAGTCTCCTCCACCAATTTGACCAGTAAACACTCTTTTAACAGCTCTCCTAAGCTATTGTCTCCACATTTATTTATTTATAATTAAAACATTCAGAATTACATTAAATATCCTTGACTCGGATGAGTCATCAATTTCAACTTAGCATAAAATTTAACATATTGTCTTCAAATAATATCAAATAATATGAATTTTTTTTTGCAAAATTGGGGCTTGTGACAAGTTAGGGCTCAGTTGAGTCAATTAGGGTTTTGATTAGTGGTTAACTTGAGTGTTGACTGTGGCTTACATTCAGTTAAGCTAGACTCACTCATTCAATTCAAATGACCTCCTTGGGAATTCGAATTGCTTTGTCATTCATGCTTGCAGCATGATCATGTATTGTATTACTCATTCTTTGTGTGAATATACAGAGCGACTACTCATTTTGTAGCCCTATTACACCATTTTCATGAATTTTTGTTATTATTCTTTGATGCATGGGGGCTTCACTTGTTGACCAATATCCTATCACGTTAGTTCATATTGTGGGTTTTAAAATTATAAAAAATCTAACCAATATATTGCAGGTATTGGGGGGATGAGGGGTTTAAGGTGGGGGTGGGTAGGGTGGTTTATAAGGATTGAGGTATAAAAGGGGGTGGGGAGGGGGTTTCAACAAAAATATTTTGGGTCAATATCTCTCGAAATTAAGGGTATTCTTTAATATCCCACGATCGCACGTGCTATGTAAGAGGTTCACTAAGTGAAGTCCCCATGCTTTGATGAGACTTGTGTTTAGTCCCTAGATTACTGTGGCAGATTAATATGGTATCAGAGCACATAGTGGGACAAAGCTTAGATCTCTAAAAAACAAGGTTTTTGACATATCTTGCATGAAAATTGAGCAATAGCTCAAAAATCCAGCACTACACCAGAAGCCAAGGCTTACCACTTAATACCCCAAGTAAGGAAATTGTTGATCAAGCTTGCTTGATTGACTATGCTGGGTGTGATGAAATCCTAAAATGTGCAGGCTGTCTAACCTTATGGTGCCCCTTTTTTTGTGATTTGCAGGTTTTAATAGGTACAACTTTGAATGGACTCATAAATCCCTCTTCTCATCCCATTCACAAGCTATTCAGAATGGAAGTTGAAGATGGTTGCATCTCTAAAGAGACGAGGTCTCTATGAGGTGTCTATTGGACTTGGAAAAGAGTCTTATGAGAATGAGAATGACTAGCTAAATGATGGTGATAGAGATTTTGGAGCAATATGTCTGGTCCTTTCTCCTAGCATACACTACCTTATTGGTTTTGCTGAATACCCAAAGGATCTTTGGACAAAATTAGACAGAACCTTTGGCAAGCACAATGAGGATCATAATAGCACTTTGGAGATTATATCCAGCACCACAAGAGTTCTTTACTCAAAAGTCTCAGCCTCTACTCTCTCTGATGAAGTTGTTCAAGATGAAGGAGAAGTAGAATCTTCTACACAGTTAATTCGAATTGAAGAAAGTCTCCTTGCAGTGACTCCTTCTCCTGATGCTCTGGAAGTTCATGAGATATCTGATATATCATCTCCTCATATTGCTGAAATAGAAGAATAAATTCAAATCTCTGATGTTGAAGAAAAATACTGCTGCACTTCCATGCAAACATTCACCGGTGATTTTCCTTTGATTTCTATGCAAAATTTACCAGTAATTGCTTCTGAAAGTGAAGAGAAATTTGATTTTTATTCCTCTAATGTTGCTGCTGGTGTGCAAGTATGTGATAAATTGGATATTTTTGAAGAAATATCATATTACCAGAGTGATCCATTCGCTCCCCATGATCTATATTTTCTAGCAAATTCCTGTAGGATTGCATGCACCAAAATTCAGAATTTTGAAGAAGAAGAAAGCTGTGCATCCACCGTCTCGGTTAACCATTTATTTGAATCTGATATTAACCTTATAGGATCTGATGTGATCTTATTTATATATTATTTGATATTTCTTGGTTTAATATATCAAATTCATAATCTTTCAGTACTGCTTGTAGTTGTTCTCATCAACGGTGTGAAGAAACAAGTACCGCAAGCCTCCTACAAAACTACTGCTAGGGATTTGATTTGATTTCATAGTTTTGTATCTGTTGTGAACTTATTTAGATCTGATTTACTTTCTGATATGATATTATTTGGTTCATATTTTAAAAATCCAAAAGCTTTCAGTCATGCTTGTAGCTTCTCTCACCAATTCCGGTGTGAAAAATCAAGTACCGCACTTTCTCTTCAAAACCGTTGATGGGGATTTGGTGTTAGTTTCCTCATATGAGGTTGCTGATATTTTATTATGTGATTAATTAGATATTTCAGAATCTATATGAGATTATGGAGCTCAAGCATTCGCTCTCCATAGTCCCAGGGCTTCTCTACCTTTGGTCACATGCTCATCTCCTCACAGAACTAGTAAAGAGGAAGACATTCTGCATCCGCTTGGACACTTGCTCCTAAGAATTGGGACTGATTTTACCACTCATTGTTTTCTGTTAAAGGATGAAACATATCAGTTTCTTGAGTGTTCCACACATGGTTCGAATCCTCAAGAACCTTTTCTCTCTCTTCAGATGATTTCAGCTACTCTACATGGGTCTAGTTTTCACCGTGCAGCTGTTTATATTTCTGATTGAGTTGAGTGAATTGTTATTCTTCCAAAGTGGAAGATTCCTCCAGACATATTCATTTAGTTTGGATTCACAGGTTCACATGCACAGACTCAGGATGCTGTTGCATAGAAGAACCAAAAATTTCTTGATTTACTACTTAGTTTGAGGGGGGGTATTTTTCCCATGAGGTTTTCCCCGTTTCCTTGGTTATATTAATTATTTAATTTATTGTACAGGGTGACCTATGGCCTTTGTTTCCAGGGCCCTATCATTCTTATGAACTTTATGTTTTCTACTCCACTTGAGTATAGCTAAAGGGGGGTCTGTTGGAGACATTTACCACCATACACACTCATTTTGGTCAATTTGGCCTAGTTAAACCACTATCCTAAGTTTTATTGACTTAATTGATGTCAGAGGAGCTCTAGAAGACATCATCTAGATCACACCCACACCTACCTTTAGTCAAGGAGGCTAACTTAGCCTTCTCCTACATTCGAGGAGGCTAACTGGAGCACTCCAGGGGTGATATGAGTGTCATTAATGCCCCATATTGCTAACTGATGGTTACAATTAGTTAAACAGAGCAGTGAAGGCACCTTCCTTCATTAAATTGATTATTTATTTATTATTTAATGAAATGGAGTCAACAGGGGCGCCTCCAACCACTTCTGATGTTTAGTTAGACTTCAGTTAACCTCATCGGGGTTCATTGGAGTCATTGATGCACTACCACTTGTTGGTTGGCTTGCTGTGACATGTGTCTGACCTACTTTCAGTGAGACTCAGTCATTTATTGCACTTCGACTTCAGTTAGGGCTTAGTTGAGTCAATTAGGGTTTTGATCAGTGGTTAACTTGAGTGTTGACTGTGGCTTACATTCAGTTAATCTAGACTCACTCATTCAATTTGAATGACCTCCTTGGGAATTCAAATTGCTTTGTCATTCATGCTTGCAGCATGATCATGTATTGTATTACTCATTCTTTGTGTGAATATACAGAGTGACTACTCATTTTGTAGCTTTATTACACCATTTTCATGACTTATTGTTATTAATCTTTGATGAGACTTGTGTTTAGTCCCTATATTACTGTGGCCACCCATGCATACCTTCAGTCAAGGAGTCTAACTTAGCCTTCTCCTACATTCGGGGAGGCTAACTGGAGCACTCTGGGGGTGATCTGAGTGTCATTAATGCCCCATATTGCTAACTGATGGTTACAATCAGTTGAACAGAGCAGTGAAGGCACCTTCCTTCATTAAATTGATTATTTATTGATTATTTAATGAATTGGAGTCAACAAGGGTGCCTCCAACCACTTCTGATGTTTAGTTAGATTTCAGTTAACCTCATTGAGGTTCATTGGAGTCATTGATGCGCTACCACTTGTTGGTTGGATTGATGTGACATGTGTCTGACCTACTTTCAGTTAGACTCAGTCATTTATTGCACTCCGACTTCAGTTAGGGCTCAGTTGAGTCAATTAGGGTTTTGATCAGTGGTTAACTTGAGTGTTGACTATGGCTTACATTTAGTTAAGCTAGACTCACTCATTCAATTCGAATGACCTCCTTGGGAATTCAAATTTCTTTGTCATTCATGCTTGCAGCATGATCATGTATTGGATTTCTCATTCTTTGTGTGAATATACAGAGCGACTACTCATTTTGTATCCCTATTACACCATTTTCATGACTTATTGTTATTAATTTTTGATGAGACTTGTGTTTAGTCCATAGCTTACTGTGGCAGATTAATATGAGGTGGCTTTCCAATCGGGAAATACCCTACTCCAGTACCTAGCTAGGCGAGAGATTGGATATCTGAGAGCTATGGACGATTTTGGATGTAGAGTGAAAGGATAATTTGCGAATCCCCTTCACCAATCAAAGGAAGAAAATATTTTCTACTAGCGATTTATTTGCCTTCAATCAATCCTTCTAGTTCACCTATATTATTACTGTCATGACCGATATTCCTGAAGAATACCCATAGGATGTCTTCAACATTATCTAGAGTAAATCCTCCAACCCCATCATTTCCATTATTCCCTTTAGAGGCTCCGTCAAATTTATGCTTGTAGACTCCTTCTAGAGGGTGGGACAAAATATTAGGGCTGTCAATGCTCACCTTAGACATCCTGGCTGCCACAAGGGGAGAGGAAAGGTGGAAACTCTAGTTGGTTAGAATGAGCTGCTCAAAGGGAGAGATGGGTAAGTCAGCTGTAGTACAGTATTTGGAAAAGATATTTTCCTAAAGATTATTCATGATGATGTGCTATATGTCCTCAAGGGGGTTTCTTTTTCTTACAAAAATTATGAGATTTCTCCTTCCAAATGTTCCAGACAATAAAACCAGGTGTGATGCACCAAATATGGTTAAGGAGTAAGCTCCAAAAAGGGTTGTCATCCTATTTTTGTAAAGTTTCAGTGATGTTACCTCTGCCCCGCTTTCATCTCCTATTTTTCTATGTATCCATGTCCCACAATGAACTGACCAAAAATACAGGAGTTATGTAGGTGATCAATGGTTTCTGAGTGATTTTTTCATAGCACACATTGGGAAGGCCCCTTGAAGCCATGTATAAGATTATCCCAACTGAGGATGCACCTATATGAGAGCAGCCATCGAAACGAGGAAACCTTAGGACATAGGTTGGGATTCTATATTTTCTTCTAGATATTGGGGGGTTTCTCCTCGTGCTTTATCGTTAACAAAAAGTAAGCTTCCTTGACTGTAAAGGTGCCATTCATCCTGTGTCCCCATCTAATAATGTGAGATCCCTGCTTGATTATGATTTTCCTGCTCTGAATGTCCTTCTAGATGGTATCCAAATGCCCAGACTCCAGAGAGTGTAGCTAAGTGTTGGGTTCCTTCGAGAGGTAAAAATTTGAGGACATATTGCCTTTCCATTGATCTATCACAAGTGTGTTGTCATTTATTTGTATGAAATATTGGATCTATTCTTGGGTATAGATATTTTTGAAAATTGGCAATTGCTGCCAAGAGTCATGCTAGAAGAGGGAATTGTTCCCGTCCTTGATCTACCAGAAGCTGTGCTAATGAATGGGGGCTCTTTGATTGTTAGCATATTTCCATATCAAGGATCCTAAAATGTCCTGATCAAATTTGATTAAATTGGGAGGATTCCATTCATGACCATATTTGTTGTTCCAAAGTTGAGCCAAAGGGGTGTCATTTTGAGAGATCCATTTCCACTAGATTTTGGCTGAGATTGCACGATTATTGATTTATGGGTCCCATATCCCTAGGAATCCTTCTTTCTTTGGGAGACACACCCACTTCCGACTGACAAGGGCCCACCTATTCCTGTTCTTGTCGCTTCCCCAGAGGAAGGATGTTTATAAGTTTATGATATATTTTAGTACCCACCTAGGATCAATGAGGATGGGGAAAAGGTAGAGAGGCATGGAATGAAGGATATGATTTATAAGAGTTAACCTTCTATCCAAGTTTAGAGAGAGAAATTTCTAGGACATGATACAGGTCTCAAACTTGTCAAAAATTTCTCTCCAAGAGGAATGCTTGATTGCTGAATCGAAGAGAGGGGCGCCTAAGTACATAGAGGGCAGGGAGGTGACTGAGAACCTTAGAATTATAGAATTATTGTGTTGGGTGGTGACACTTGTGTTGAAGAAGAATATTTGATATTTTTCCAAGTTGATGGATTTTCCAGAGGCCTCAGAGAAGAGATCAAGGATGGATTTAAAGGATTGATATTCTTGGACATAACGATTCCCAAAGAGAAGGTTATCATCCACAAACTGTTGGTAAACAAGGGGTGGGGCACCGTGGAGGGAAATTACTCATAGGGAGTGATTATATACTACCAATTAAATCATTATACGATGGCCCTATTCCATAATAATTAATATAAACGGAGAGAGAGGGTCGCCTTGACGAAGCCCACGAGAGGGGGAGAATGTTGAGGAGGGCGATGCATTGACAAGGACAAAGAAAAAGGAAGAGGATACTAGGGAGATGATAAATATTTTAAAAATATGATAGAATCCAAAATAAAGGATTTTTATAATAATCAAAACCCATTCCCATACTTAGGATATAATATTTAATCATTTTGGTTAAATTCCTAGGTCCTACATTAGCTAGTTGGAATCCACTTGCATCCTTATGGTAAAGCTTGCCTAAAATTCCTACAAGAGAACCTTTGAAATATTATATATAATATTCTGAAAACCCATTAGGATTACCATTTTAGTAAGTGGGAATTCCTACCTAAATATCCAGATTTTCCTTGCTTTTCAACAACTTTTAAGGCAAAAGGAGAAATCTAGTTTTAAGGAAACTACCTTGTTTTTGACACAACTCACCCTCCTTATTTTTCTCTCCTAAATTCATGTATTTATCCAATTTTCATAACTTATCAGCTGATACACCTCATTCATCCCATTTGTGACCTTCTTGACAGATTAGGAAAGTGTTTTATGCACCTATGGGGGATTTTGACTATTTTGGTAAGCCTGCTTTTGTGCTGATTAAAATAGAATCCTTATGCATTAGAATATATGATGTAATTACGTTTTTGGATAGCCTATTTTTTCATAATGTTTGATGATGTAAAATTATTCAATAGAAGTTTGTGTTATGCACCATATACAGACTCCATTTTGAGTGAATCTATGCATGTTTTACAAGAAATTTTGCGAGTTCAATTTATCTAAGATTGTGATTAATTTCCACAGAGTATCAGAGCCTTGGTAGCTTTATTTTTGTCATTTTCTATTTATTTTTTAGGGTCTACATCATTCACTTGGATATCATTCTATCTGTTCAAGGGTGTAGTTGCTAAAGAATGGATCAATCTCACCATATCATCTTGACTCCATTCAACTAATTCAAATGGAAGGAACAGATGGAGATTATGATGAGGAGTAAATTCCTCTACAGAGTGACCATGGAAACTGAGGCTGATCCTAATGCATCAGTAGAGAATATTAAGTGGAATAATAGGAGATATGAGGCGTATGGTCTCTTGTGTCTTAGCATTTCCAGGGACATTCTTTTCCATATTGATGGTTTTGACACCACCAAATGAAGTATGGGAGAAGCTTCAACATTTTTTTGTAAAGACAGATGAAATGAGGGGACATCAACTGGAGAAAGAGACGATTTCACTGAGTCCAAGCAACTTCGAATCCTTACAAGTCTACTTCTTCAAGTTCAAAGCACTAGTTTTGAAGTTGAAATAATGTGGTATCGATAAGAAAGATGAGCAACTAGTTTTGTCCATACTTTAGAATCTTGGACCTGAATACTCAATATTGTTTTCAACCTTCCATGCCACAAAGTTGATAGGTCGAACCTGGAAGATTCCTTAACTGACATATTTCATGGAATCCTTGACCCATGAGCAAGATAAGTTGGTCATGATGGGCACCATCAAAACTTGCAAAGATCAATATTTGGTTGTTGGAGATTCAAAGGTGGATTCCAAAGGAAAGGAAAAGGTTAAGAAGCCTCTTGATCAAAATGGAGACAAGTCCAAGTCTCATGAGGAGTCCTCAAAATCCAAGAAGAAGAAAGGTAAAGGTGAAATGAGAAAGTGTACATACTGTAGCAAGGGATTTGATCTTGAGAGCTCTTGCATAAAGAAACAAATCTATATGTTGACTCAACTCTTAGAAAAACAAAACGTCTCTCTTCCTGAAGACGCAAAGAACAAAAAAGGAGGATAGTGTTTCGAAGACAAGGAGAGAGTTCATACCCTGGTTGGAAGCACTGTAAGATCTCCTTCATTTACCATTGATTCTGGAGCTTCTAGGAACATGGTTATGACAAGGGACTCCTCCTCTCTTGATGATTCAAATGATCCAAAGATTTTGTTGGGAGGCAAATCTAAAATTGAAATTAAGGGAAAGAGTAGAATAGATCTTGACCATGGTTCCTTTGTTAATTTTTTGTATGTCCCAGGTCTTGCTGCTAATATCTTGTCAATCTTTCAGATGAACCACACTGGGTCTCCTAAGAAGGCTTTATTTACTACCAACGATGTTGAAATCTCCGAGATTTCGAATGGTAGAGTCATTGCCAAAGGTTTTGTGGATCAAAATTTTAAAGTGTACTAAGTTCTTACACTTCATGCTCTTCTCAAACGCCTCTTCTCTCCAGGGATGATTTTAAGAATCCCCCCTAGATTTATATGTATAAAAAATTGGCGAATCTCTTCAATATATAGGAAAATTTGAAGGTGATTTTATCAATAATATAATATGTATATATAAAAAAATTGGCAAATATTTATTTTTATTATATAATGTTGTAAAATCCCGGTGAATCTTTCATTTTATTATATAATGTTGTAAAATATTGATGATTCTTTCACTAAGTTATAAGATATTGTAAAATCTTGGAGAATATTTCACTTCATTATAAAAAAATTGTAAAAACTAGAGAATCTTTCACCGATTTGTAAAATATTGTAAAAATAGAGGAACAACAATATTAGTCAAATAACATGAATCACATCATCACCAACAGAACATGCAGACTCACGAGTCACAACTGGAAGGTGTTAGTGAAATGCAACTGCACTGACTAGATTCAGGGAAAGTGGGGACTCCACTTGTTATCTCGTCGCTTAATGGTCCAGCGGACATGTGGGGACCTAAATCTTGACAAACCGATAAAATAATAGAATCAAACATTATGCTCGATCTTAGCCTCCACTAGCCAATTGAGGTCATGGAGGATAATACAATTATGCATTGTAATTATGCCAATTTATTATTGCATTAGATGAATGTTGGTATTATGTCAATAGTTATCCTATGATCATTGCATAGGAACCTAGTGCATAGACCATTTTTCTCTTCGCTTAGCTATGCAAAAACCCATGCATGTAACATTAATGAAGAATGGGGGAATAATGCTATGCCAATCCAAATGTACTCTGAACTTGAGAAACAAAAAATGGACAAACTAAGAGAAATAGATAAATAACTACATTGGTAATTAGATGCTCCCAATACCTAGGTTTGATAAAATATATTTTCATTAATAAGACTTCACTCCTGGTTCCATTGATGTAAATCTTAGTCTCTCGTATTCAAAGGAACATTGTAAAATAATAAGTAGATGCTTCTCAAATCAGCCAATCATGTACCATACTACCACACTACAATACAAACTATTGTACTACACCAAATTGTGAAGCACTTGAGATCCTACATACTAGGAAAAGGGACATCAATCTACAATTATTTCCCTCCATCATTGCATGCCTATGTTAACAAAGCAACATACCCACCAAGGTTTGAAGTTTGAACATGGTATTCATTACAATAGATGCTCTGCCTTACTGCTAGAACACAACACATTGAACGATGAATTGGGTAATGTGAATTAGCCTCATTAAGTTAATCACATCAAGAAGTGCGTTTGCAATATACTAGGCATCGTTTTCCACCCCTTTGCAATTTATAACTTTCAAAAACATTGGTCATCTAGGGCACACTGCAATAACATTTATCAAGGGCATGTTCCTTGGGGAATTTCAAGTTTCAACACTGTTTTAACCCTCAAACAGTAATAAAACAAAGTAAATCTCAATTCTGGGTGGTTTTAAGGTCATAACAACAACAAACAATAATATGGGAATTCCCGGAGTTTATAAATCAATTTCAAACTTGTTTTTGACTTCCTAACAATAGTCGAAAGCACAATCAACAAACCTGGGCAACATATGAATGAAAAGGAAGGGCATTATGATTCAAAGGGACTAGATGGTAATGTCCTTAGGACTATGCATACAAGTTGCTGCTACCAGAGAATATGTCAAAGTAATCTCTATTCCTATTCTTTCTCAAATTAAATGTTGTGACAATTGCTTGAAGAAAAACATAAAGACTCAGAACCATTGATTAATTTTGCACTATAAGGCTAGCAGAGAAGGTACATTAAGGGAATAATTACAAGAAAATTTGTAAATATTTTCAGGCAAGTTGGAAAAATGTCATTGGAAGCCTTGTAACAGATGACTAGGAATACAGTCAACCAAGGTTTTGGAACATATTCATTAGGAAGCACTCTGTTTTGTAGATTACATATAAAAAAATCTATCCCTCCTAGTTTTGATCAACAAACTAAACATGTTATAGTGGTGGAAACATTTACATTTCAGCACAAAATAATATGATTCCTAATTTACAGAAAGCATGATGCTCCACAAAAGTCCTTGCAATTTTGACCAGGATCAAATTCCATTAGCCATTTCCAGCAGCCTAGGAATTGAATTATGTTGGAGTATTGAGGACAATTTCATTGCTGGTTGATTTATGATCATATTGTGGATTCAAAGCATTGGATGTAAACTCTTGACATGATTAGTGAGGAAATTTTCATTATAGGCATATTTTTGTAGATCTCTATGCACTAAAACAAACATAAGGGAAGATATAGGAAAGGAATCAAAATAGTCCAGCATAGAGATATAGGATAGGCATCAAAATAGTACAGCAAGGAACAAATAGGTTTAATCCCCCTCAGATGAAATTCTCTCTCCATCAAATCAAACATCAATCGTTCATATTTTGATTATTGATTTGGAATAAATAAAACATTTGAGTTAATTTGTGAAAGCTCAAATTGCTATCCTAGTATAATGGAGTGCCCAATGTGAAGGATGTTTGAGGGAAGACTTTTTCAGACCTGTCTCATGCAACCAACAATCAAGAGTCAATAGATTTTTTTCTAGATGTTTAAGATCAAGTGTCAAAAATAAGCAAGGGTATAATTCAAAGGAAGTTTTCTCTAGTTTACCCCAACAAACTCATGAGGTAATATATTTTTTATTGCAATTTTATTCACTTATGTTCTGTCTTATGCACGTGTTACAAATTTGTCCTTTGGTTGATAAGTCAATGTACCAAATGAGTGCTAACATAAAGTACTTGTTGCATGTTTAATTTCATTTATAGCTGTCTGCAAAAGTTAATTTACACCTTGATATCAACATCACTTGCACATAACCGAATCCCAGTCTATGCCAACTAGCTAACTGCTTGAATCTAGAGTTTCTAACAACCTATCTCACATGCAATGTGTGTTGCTACATTAACAATCTAATTAATCACTGTGCTTCCAGTCATATTGAATTTGTTAAGGTTACACATGATTTTCTCTACATTCAAAAATATGTATACTCCAAAAAAAAATCATGAACCAATTTTGAGTCAAATATGTACTCACCTATGTTGCATGGGTACCCATACGGTGTACCCCCCGAAAAAATCCCTGTACACACAGTCCCTACATTTCAGGTACTTGGGGACTTGTTGGCTGTAGGGAAAATGTCCCCAACAGATTTTGGGGATTTCCAAGCAGATTTTGGAGGCATTCCAATGTCCAAGTAGATTTCAGAGATGTCATGGGCATATTTTTTAGACGTTCTAGGCATGTATCTTCAGTTTTGACATTGGAGATTGATGATTGGACAATATGATCATTTATTCCATCCACATTTTTCCTATTGTTCTGAATCTTAATTTGAATCTATACAAGTTGCAGCTCAAAATATGGGTTGTCTATGAGGGATTTTGATCTAGGTTTCTAGTGATTTAACTATTGTCTTTTTGCTAAACATTATTACAAGTAGCAAAGGCTCCATGTCAACAAACTAAGAAATGCAACAACTCAAGGGTCTGATCCTTCTAGGCATTGCTCTTGTTCTTCTCATTTTTGGGTTATTTTAGCTTTTACATATTGTACATATATGTCCAGTAGTTATTCAATTCCAACTCTTCCTCCATCCCAACCTCAATCATTGTGAAAATGATTGGACAATGAATAGTAAAGACTTAGATTGGGTACTAAACATTTGAAGAAATTCTTATTCAATGTCCTTCTTAATCTAAAATATGAATCTAATCTTTTTACATAATGGAAGCATGAAGCATGTATATCCCAAATCCCAACCTCAAGCATTGTGAAAATGATTGGACAATGGATAGTAAAGACTTAGATTGGGTACTAAACATTTGAATAAATTCTTATTCAAGGTCCTTCTTAATCTAAAATATGAATCTAATATTTTTATAGAATGCAAGCATGAAGCATGTATATCCCAAAGTGTTTTGTAGTGGTTTTCAACACAGCTGTAAATATCTACAGAACCTATTGAGAAAGGAATGTTTTTTAAACCAATCATTATAAATAACAAACACATCTAAGAAAAGTTGTTCTAGAGACAAGCATTATTCTCATAAACCCTTCATGGACCTTAATGCAGATTGAAAATAGTTGAACTTAAATTTATTGAAGGTAAACTGCATTTTTCCCATGTTCAGGTGCCAATAATGGAATGTCACTCAATGCTTTTCTTATTTTCCTGAGCTTTTTCAGAACTAGCAAGTGTAGGAGATGTGCATAATACCATATAGTATAGACTATTGTGCTTACAAGCAACTACAACTGTTTATGGTGAATTCTAACTTTATATATATATAATTTCCATCCCCAATCTGTCGTCCCCTGAAAAATTGGGGGAGCACTCTAGCAAGCCCAAGGACTTGTCCCCACTGTTCCCCATACCCAAAGTCAGTGCAACATAGGTACTCACTGTGCTTCCAGGCATAGTGAAGTTAGTTGAGTTATTCAGGTTCTCTATTGATTTGAAGAAAATGTTTACAACAGATAAAAACCATGCACCAATTTTGAGTCAAATATGTAAAGCTATATGATGAGTAATAACAAGAAAAAATAGGAACTGCAATTCAGGGAAAAGAACTTAACAAGGAATTAGTTAATATGAACTAAGGACCATCATATATAGAAAAGCTTATTACATCCTAAGCTGTAACAGTTTCCATCCTTAAAATATCATATTAATTTTTAATTTATTATAAACAATTTGATTTATCCACAAAATAATGATTACAAGGAACATTCATTATCTATAACCATAAACTCATCTTCCTCCCAGTCTTCTCTTGAACAGTAGACCGATTTCTCATAGGGTTTAACGACATTCTATCAATTGACAGAATGGGTTATGTTATTTTCAATGTCCCATCTACTGTGAGATCGTGGGGGATAACACTGCCTTTTTTCATTTTGTGATTTAGGGAGGATTCATATCCACCTTCATCCGATATCATGTGCAAGGCAGTGAATCTCAAACAATAGAACATGCATGCTACTTTCTAGGTCTCACCCTATTATATTGATTAGCAATTTAACACCTTTTTCAACCCTATTTCAACACTTTATGGTGGTAAGAGACAAGAAGATATTCTGATGGATAGAAAATCCAACATCAGGTTTGTGAGACCACGGAGAGAATCTCATCCCAGAGCTGACTGGGTCTTTCCCACAGAAACTAGGCACAAATGTTCTCTTCACAGATTCAATAAATAACCCAACCAGGGCTAGAGTTGTATCATGAGATTCCTTTCTGTGGCGTCAAGTATTGGTAGAGGGTATACTTGTGTTTCCAGGATTCCTCCCAGAATCAACCAACCATGTCCTCTATCCCTCAACAGTCCCCAGACACCATCATTAAAAAAAGCGTTCAATCCTTCTCCGTGTTTGATTCTACAAACGACAATTCCTCCTTTCCTTTTCCCTCTTCATCTTGTATCACAAACTTCTAAAATACTCTTTTGCACTCTCTACTCTTTCCTCCTCTTGGATTTAATAATATTTTTTCATGTATTCTTTGATCATGTTATATTTTTCTTTCAACTTAGGGCACACCTACAGATTGGTATGACTGATTGTACCTTCTAGTCCCATTGGACTTTCTTATAGTCAGTTGTTGGACATCAATAAACTTATCGTATCTTATCTCATCTTATCTGCTAGATTTTACAATAGATAATAAACCATCATTTAATTCTCTACTTTTTATATCAACCCATTTTGATTTTATTTCAATTTCTCTCAGTGAAATCCTGGTAATGGATACATAATCATTTTACAACACAAGATGCCATATATGTAGCCTGCATATTTGCCAAGCAAAGATTATTTTGCATGCAATGTTCTTTATGTTCTCCATTAAATCATCAGTAATAGTCAAATCTAATATATTTCTTAAACACAATTACAATACTTCTCTGACCTTGTTTGTGTAACATGTAAAACATACTGATTTGAACAACAAGAAGAGCTCCATTCTAACTATAGATTTATATGTCAAAAACATTAATTTTCTGAGCAGCACAGTAAGCACCACCCAAAAAAATCATGCAGGGAATGAGATATGGAAGGATATATAGAGGACAAGAAGTGCAAGATATGTTTATGAAAAATAAGTGGTGTCCTTCTTGAAAAAGGGTGTTTCTCTTTACATTTCTTATTCTGATGCAAAAACATATAGATGGAAAGCATATGTCTGCATTTTCTAATGAGCATCAGGTATGAAGCAATTGCAGATCATGAGCCAAATGCATAACTGCATGAAAATCACTGGAGAAGATAATACTCCTGCTACTACTGGAATACGTTTAATTTAAAAAAAACCCATTGTCGATCATGAGCTTATTAGAGGCCCCTATTGAAATGCACACATATATAGAATTGGAAATATATGTTACCAGATCTTCCAATAGAGAATCCAGGATCCAAACTTACATAGATATGGCATGATCCATCCCAAATACACTCAGGACTTGAAAACCCTATCTTTTTCCTATAAAATAGCGGATGCACCCATTCTAAAACACATAAATCTGAGTTTTCTACAACAGTCTTCATTTATGAGTTTGTGAGAGTGATTTTGAGTAAAATATATTTGGTGATTTAGTTTTCTACGTTTCTGGTTCATAGTTATATGGATCCTAATGTTCTAAAATATATGATGGATCTGTTTCTATTTCCATGCAACTTTGGCAAACTTTATTATGATGCAACACATGTTTATATGTGATGAAACACAAGACATTGGAAATAGAGAAATTAGTAAATTACTAATAATAGATCCAAATGATAAGTGTATAAGAAATGATGGAAGAAAATCACCAAATCCTAATGATATAATTAAATTGTATGATGGAAATCCTCCCCAATAAATTGTAATTCTTCTAGGAAATCCTTTTAAATTTCCGGGGCATCAGAATCCAAAGACTGGTATTTGACATTTTTGTATTAGAAGTGCACTGTTTCTGTTTTTTTCTGAAACAAATTCTCAAGTAGATATGCAAATGAAAATGAATGGAAACCAAAAGGAGAAAAAAATAGCTTTGAAGAACATTATGCATTAAATTTGATATCTTTCAATTATAATATGAACAATATGTTTGTGAACCTAGTGTTGGTTGATGCATCCAATCTTCAGTACTTAGCAGTGCTTTGAATTTTTATTAAACTTAGAAACTTTGTATGGCACAAAAAGGAGATACGGACTCCTTACCTTTATAGAGGCTTCACTTATGCAACCATCTGATTTATCTCTAAGATATTGTGGGCTTAAACTTGAACTTGTGCCACACAAACTTGATCCGCTGTTGATGTCTGAACATGGAAAAACTTGGCGCCCTTCAACAACCTGTCTAACTGGTATTCCTACTGAACTTCCTTCCATGTTATCATAACCTCTATGTATCTTGAAACAATCTTGGAAAGTGCTTTAATGTGAACATAGTGTTGGAGACATTTACCATCATACACACTCTTTCGGTCAAATTGGCCTAGTTAAACCACTATCCTAAGTTTAATTGACATCGGTGGATCATTAATTACCATCATCCCAGTCATACTCACGCCTTCCTACAGT
>LPNX011136632.1:387169-407597 GCA_001517045.1 Pseudotsuga menziesii | reverse complement strand
ATATAATATACAGAGAGGAAACCTATTGGGGATTCCAGTTATTGCTAATTCATGAGTAATTGTTAATAATTCTTTGATGAGATTGAATCTTAGTTCCTAGATGATGTGGAAGAATTAATACTTAGAAGAATCTTTTAATGTGCATCATGCATAAAAAAATGGATGCTAATTGATCGTAGCGGCCATAAGATGCATTTCATTCAACAAAATTGGTTAATCTTTCCAAGTACCTAGTCGATCAGAAAAGATGAAAGATTATTCTTCTGCCATGTTCCTTGAGTTTCAAAATTTTAAAATAAAGTATTAGAACTTGGCCTCTTTTTGTCTTGAGACACTCTTGAGATGTGCCTATATAATATGAATTTAGGACAATGTATCGTTGTGCATCATGTACCAATTAGTTTTTATATGTCAACTTGATCTTGATGGACAAAATATGATTTTCATTCAACAGAACCACCTAAAATTTCTAATCACCTAGTTGTTTAAATAATTCAAAGATCATTACCCTACCTTGTTCCTTTCTCAAGTTTTCAGGATGCTCGTGTTCGCCAAAATTTGCAATTTTAATTCCAAAATTTCCAATTAATTTTAAATAGTGTGACATTCTGGATGCATGGAAAGAATGAAGAGAGAGCATATCTCAAAAATCACCTTTGACTATACACCGTATTATACATTTTTTAATGCCATTGAACATGACACATTATACAAGACTTTGCTTGACCCCAAATAATGGAAACTGCATGAAAGCCTTAAGGAAAAAGCAACTTTGCATTTTCTCAAAGATCTCCTTCTTCACGAAGGGATCTCACCTACTCCACCACCAACATCAAGGGATTTCTATTACTACAAGATAAGGAACGATGTTCAAAAAAAAATTTCCCATGTAAAATTTTCCAACCGAATTTTGCTTTCCTTTTTAAGTCTCCCAATTTACATTTATACAGTGTTGAAGCTACTTCCAAGAAGAAACCAATTTCTATCCTCAAATATATTAAAGAATATACCACCACAACTAGGTAGTACACGCATTATAATAGCCAAATAAATATGCTCAAAAAATACTGGGACACTATCTCAATCCTGAGTGCAGAGCAGTGAAAATCGAGCTATATAAATATCTCAGGTAAATAAGCCATGTACATAAGGGGAGAATCACTCCATAAGCATTACCAAATGTTAAATTGAAGAACCATAGGAATCTGCAGACGTTACATTGATGGGATGGAAATTCAATCAGGTTGCAAACCTTAATAGCTAGTCACAAATTAATGAATTCACAAACAATTCCCATAATACCCCCAAAACAATACAAAAGACACATCATTGCAAGCAAAAAATAATATTAATAGCAGTGTACTTTTCAAATATTATATTCAATTGTTATAAGCTAGACTAGTTAGTTAGGTGATTGAGCATCAACCAGATACAGTGGCTAAAATCCACCATATCAAGTGTCAAGACAAACGGAAATTCAATATAGTGTCCCATATTAAGTATAATGTTCTCAGAAATCCAGAATTGCAAAACCAACATATATGTTTGGTACATCATCAAAGTTGCATCCTAAAATACATCGAGGAATCTACATAATCAAAAAATGGTATTCTTCAATGGAAATTATGTCTCAAAGAGAGCTTAGGCCCTTTCAGCTCGAATCCTTCCTGCCAACTGTATATCCTTGGGCATGAAGGTAACTCTCTTAGCATGAATAGCACACAAGTTTGTGTCCTCAAATAGACCCACAAGATAAGCCTTGACAACCTGCTGCAATGCTAAAACAACAAGGCTCTGGAAACGTAGATCCATCTGTAATAGACATAAATTCAAACAACTTTGGGAGAGTAATTATAAATAATAGCCAAAACATAAAAAATTTAAAAATAAAAAGGGAAACAGAGCCATCAATAAGATTCCATAACATTTCTTAGTAAGGTCTAGAGACAACTGAATAAAAAGTTTACATCGAAACAATCTGTTCACGAGAAAATCTGACAAAAACTCAAACCCACCAACTAACCCCTGCAAATAGCTCTGCACTGGCATCAATTTTTGTGTCATTTCACAAGATGGTCACAATCCATTCAATATTGAAGATGAGAATAGAGGGATGATTAGGGTAGTTATAATCACTTCAACAACAAACCACACTTACCAAAAATACTATATAAAAAGGTGGCACATCATAGGGAAAGGGGATTTTGATGTGGATCAGGGCACTGTGCAAGGCAGGTGATGGGTTCTCTATTCCTAAATAGTTTTGAAATAAAATAAAAATAAAAATCATAACATTCCACACTACCATATTAGCCTTGTCAATAAATAATTTTCCAAGTTTACATAACATACCTTGAAATCCTGTGCAATTTCTCGAACCAGCCTTTGAAAAGGCATCTTTCAGATAAGAAGCTTAGTACTCTTTTGATATTTCAAATTTCACTACAAACCAACAAAACAGATTACGTCAGTTCCAAAACTTGCATTAAGAAAACAATAAATTGCAACAAAACTAATTGTCAAAATCTAGGGCAACAATTGTCTTTAAGCCTTTTCCTGCACCTATAACATTTGCATTTCTCAAGACTTCATAACCTTCCGAATTTTTAGAAGATGAAGATATCTACAAATTTTATAGGAAAAATCAGCAAGGAAGATTAAGATACTAAAACCCAGTTTCTGTTATGAATACATTTATATTGAAAATGAGACTAGACACTATCAGAGCGTTATACCTTCCCAGAAGTTGCAGACAAGGTAAAAAGGTCAAGCAATTGAGTCGTATCCATTGAATTCAGACTATCATTCTCAACATTTATGACTTCATTAACAACTGAGACCTTGAACCTTTGAAGACCCATAATTTTCTCTTCCAGTGTTCCTCGCATAATAAGATGGTGAACATTTACTACCTTGCATTGTCCCAATCCGTGGGCTCTATCCATAGGCTGTATAAATCAATACATTTTGAACAAATGGTGAGACAACCCCAAAAAATAGCACAAGTACATTCTCAAGTCTGGGAAGCAAACTGATAATAAATACATGTGCCAATCAAATCAATAAATCTAATAAAATCAAGAACGGAATCATGCTAAGATTCATCAAAGATTCACAAAACAACATACAACCACTAAGAAACCAAAACCTTTCAATCTGCACAAGCTGGAGTTGTGTAATTAAGGGTACATCAAATGACGAAATAATTTTGGAGCACATAAACAAAAAACCATGGAGAAGATGGAAAACAGAGAAGACTAACCAGAAGATGTGAAATCAAGTAACCGAAACCCAGAATAAACATTCAGAGGAAGCCAAAACCTGCAAATTCCCACTGCAATGATTAGCCCTTAAATAAAAGTAATGGGTTATCAGATCTGCTATATACCTCCGAGTATGAGATAGAGGAAATGAATACAAACATGGTGGAATTCAATTTCAGCAACAAAATTTCGAGAAAACATTGGAGAGTTCAGAGACCGACTTAATCTAAATCTCATCTCTTGCTCCACTGCTGCAAGCAGCTCTTGATTGCAAGGGAACCCAAAATATGGGTGCGCTCAGGATCCAATCGAAATTTGGGAGAAATTAGGAGGGGGGGGGAGGGGCGAGCATAGGATCCCACTAGTTTTTTGGTAGAAATACTAGGAGAGCATATGATCCCACAAATTTTTTGGTATAAATCCGGGGCGAGTAGATGATCTCGCAAAATTTTTGGTAGAAATCGGGCGCGAACAACAAATTTTGTTGGAAATTTGATGGACGAATTCTGAATTTGGGAATTTCTACAACAAATATAATATGGCTAATTAGGATAAATGAATTATTTTATAAATAATTAGTGGACGAATTAAATTTTTTATAGAAAAACCTTTTAATATACCTAATTCTCCCATTGAAAAAACTAAACCCTTTTGAATTCGCATATGGGCTATATTTCTCCCCTAAAATGATCCCTGCTGCTCTCCTCACTCATGCTAATGAAGCTAGTAATATTTGGAATGAGAAGTTTTACCATCTAAATTACAAATACCTTTCATATTTGTGTGACAAAGATATGGTCATAGGGCTTCCCAAGATCAAGTTTTGCAAAGGAGTCTGTGAGGGTTGCATTTTAGGAAAACACCCAGAGCATAAGTATGTGAGAGTCACTCATGAGTGAACCTATGCACCTATTGAAATCATTCATAGTGAAATTTCTGGTCCTTTTCCTCATATGTCCATGATTCAATCCAAGTATATCCTTAAACTTCATAGATGACTTTTCCAGATACTATTGGGTTTACTTCCTTAAGCACAAGTCTGAAGTTTTTGACCTCTTAAAGGTTTTGAACCCTTGGTTGAGAAATAGTTTGGTAGAAAAATAAAGATCCTCAGATCTAGTAATGGTGGTGTGTATTTCAAGTATGATTTCATTCATTATTTTTAAGATGCAAGTATTCATATGCAACACTCTATTCCCTACACACCTCAACAAAATGGAGTTGCTGAGAGGAAGAATAGATCTCTCAAATAAATGGCTACTTGGATGATGGAGGCTAAGAATTTCCCACCAAAGTTTTGGGATTAAGCTATAAACTATGCATCCTAAATCAAGAATAGGGCGCCTCATAATCATATTGATGGAATCACTCCTTTCGAATCTTGGAGTGGAAACAATCCCGATATGTCTCATTTTAAGATTTTTGGCTCTAAGGCTTGGGCTAGAATTCCAATAGAAAAGAGGAAGGATTTGGAACCCCAAAGTCAAGAGTGCCTATTTGTTTGGAATTTTTAAGATTCCAAAGGGTATAATATGATCAACATGATCACTCAAATATCCTTTATTTAAAGGAGTGTTCAATTTGAAGAAGATCTTATGCCAACAAGAGAAATTGGAGAGTCCTCTTCACCACCACCACCTCTGAATGTAAGTGAAGAAGATGATAAGTTTTATGATTCTGATATGTTTGAAAATGATGATTTAATTTCATATAATAAAACACATACACGGACAAAGTGGGCAGCAAATACCATCCATGCAGCTGGGGAACTAACTTGGAATTTTAGTGATCCTAGAAGAACTAGATCTCAATTCGAGAGTTCCCTTTCTGTCATGAACCCCTTCTTTGTTGAGAAGTGTTATATAATGGTTCAATCAGATAAAAAAAAATATGAATAAGGATCAGAATATCCAATATGGAAAACAACCATGAAGAAGGAATACCATTCGTGCTAGAAGAATGAGACATGGGAACTAGTCAATCTCCCACCAGGGAGAAAGCTAGTCAAGTGAAAATGGGTATTCAAGACAATGTTTTCTACTGATGGATATAATATTAAGTATAAGGAAATTCTAGTGGCCCATGGATTCTCCCAATTCCAATTCATTTACTACAATGCTACATTTTCACCAGTGGCAAAGATAGGCTCCATACGACTAGTTTTGGCCATTGAAACTTCCAAGCAATGGGAGGTACATCACATGGATGCAAAAAGTTACTTTCTAGATGGATATATTAAAGAAGAGATATATATGAAACATTAATAAGGGTTTTTTACTAATCCAACTCTTGTGTACAGGTTGAAGAAATCACTATACAGGATAAAACAAGCTCCCAGAGCTTGGTATGCCAAGATCGATGGTTTTTTGCTATCACAAAACAATAGTAGATGCAAGTATGATCCAAATGTATATTTGAAGCTGATTCATGGTTTAATTATAATTATTTTTTTGTATGTGGATGCAATTCTGATCATAGAAATTTCCATGAAATAAATTTCCTCCTTGAAGGGTGCAATGAAACATGCTTGAGTCCATGACAATTTTGGGATTGTTGAGCAAATTTTTGGGGCTTGAATTTTCTCAATCATATATTGGAATTGAAGTACATCATCAAATTATGATTCATATATTCTGAACAAGTTCAACATGAAGGATTTTAATCCAAGAAAGACTCCTTTCATTTCAGGAGTTAAGATTCAAGAAGCATAGTCCACTCCATTGGTAAACAACACACTGTATAAGAAACTGGTTGGTTGTATTATTTATTTGACTCATACTCAACCTGATATATCTTATGCAGTAAGTGTGTATTCCATACACATGGATCATCTGAATGACATCCATTGGAGGGAAGCAAAAAGAATCCTAAATTTTGTACAAGGAACAAGAACACGTGGGATTCACTATGTTGCAAAATCTGACCTAGAGTTAGTTGGATTTACTGATTCCGATTGTGCAGGTTGTAACACTAATAGAAAATGAAATTTTGGATATGTGTTTATGCTTACAGATGGGCCAATCGGTTGGTCAAGTAAAAATCAAAGTGTCATTGCACTTTTATCTACAGAGGTAGAATACAAAGGAGCTGTGAACGCATCTACTCAATGTTTGTGGTTACATGGAATAGTTGGAGAGTTTTAGATCGAATCCGAGACTTCTCTAGTGATCTATTGTGACAAAAAAAGTACCATTCAAATCTCAACTGATACAGTACATAGGCAGCGAACCAAACACATAGAGATCCATATGCACTACATCATAGGGCCTGTGCATGATGGGGTCATTGCTCTGCTCTATTGCACATTATTAGAGCAAGCTGGAGACATATTCACCAAGGTTTTTTATGAGAATAATTTCAACATGGACATGAACAAAATCTTACAATTTTGTTCATGTCCATTTTTAAGGGAGGGTTTTCCCCTTTGTGGTTTTTCCTCTTTCCTTGTTTTGTATGGAAAATAAGTATGTAAAGGGTGACTAAGCCTTGTTCCTATTCCATATATATCTTATATATTTCTGATATTTTACATAATTCAGGATTAAGAGGGGGTTTTAGAATTATCAAAACTCATTCACATACTTAGGATATAATATTTAATCATTTTGGTTAAATTACTAGGTCCTACATTGGCTAGTTGGCATTCACTTGCAACCTTATGGTCAAACTTGCCTAAAATTCCTACAGGAGTGCCTTTGAAACAGTTTAGATAATATTTTAACAACCCATCATATTTCCTAGTTTATTAAGTGTGCATTCCTTCCTTATCCAAAGTTTCCTTCCTTTTCAGCAGCTTTTGAGGCAAAAGGTGAAATCTAGTTTTAAGGCAACTTCCTTGTTTTTGACACAACTCACCCTCCTCCTCTTTATCTCCTTAAAGAATTATTTTATCCACATTCCATAACTTATCAAATGATACACATCATTCATCCCATTACTGACCTTCTTTACATATTAGGAAAGTGTTTTATGCACCTATGGGGGATTTTGACTATTTTGGTAAGCCTCGTTTTGTGTTGATTCGAATGGAATCCTTATGCATTCGAATATATGATGTAATTATATATTTGGACAAACTATTTTTTCATAGGTTTGGCTGATGTAAACTTATTCAATAGACATTTGTGTTATGGACCATATACAGTCTCCATTTTGAGTGAATCTATGTATCTTTTACAAGAAATTTTGTGAGTTCAATTGATCTAAGCTTGGGATTAATTTCCACAAAGAGTGTTTTCCAAATAAAATCCCACCTCATTTTTTCAAAATATATGGTGATATCGAGTTTTAGGAGCAGGCCCAGGGATCCAGTTTGCTTTAGGGAGTGGGTGATTTTAGTGGCTAGGATAATTCCATCGAGGATTTGTCTACCTTCTACATAACTTTACTACTCAAAAGAGATGAGTAAAGGTATAAGGGGTTTCATGGTTGGAAATGAGTTTATATATGATCTTGTAAGTAACAATTCCAAGAGAGATGGGTCAAAACTTACTCGAGTGGGAAGATCTTGTTTCCTTTGGAATCAGAGTGATATAGGTTGCGTTGAGAGAAGGAAGGACCCATTTCTTCTATCGTGATTCCTGCACCATATCAAGAAATTTGGATTTCAATAGATCCTATAAGTGATGGAAGAATTTTATGGTGAACCGTTAGGCCCCGAAACCTTTACTTCCTCCATTTGGTTCACCGCATCTTCAACCTCCTCCATGGTTATAGGTTGCATGAGGGAGGCGTTGTGCTAAACTATAATTAAGGATGGATGTGATGAGTGACCTAGGAAATGGCTGCAACATGTGAAGGTGATGGTTATGTGAGAGGATATTACTCTTCCATATCAGGATGCTTCTCCAGGACAATGCCTTCTTTAGTTTTGACTTTGGCAATTCTGTTCCTCATCCTATGTTGGACCGTGGATTAGTGAAAGAATGTCGTGTTTCATTCTCCCTCTTTTAGCCAACCCACTATGTATTTTTTCCTCCACATATTTTCTTCTTGATCACAACGTTTGTTCAGCCACACTAATATTTCTTTTTCTTTGATTTTTATCTTGTCTGTGTATCCTTGATTCATGATAACAAGCCGCATACTTTCAAGCTCTTCTTGTAACACCTCTTTGTCCTTGAAGATGTTTCTAAAGGTTTTATGATTCCACTGATGAAGGTTGGTGCAGAGGATCCGTAAATTCTGGTGGATGATGGCCATTTTTGACCTGCCATTGACCTATATGTTGGTCCACCATTCCTTAATGGTGTTGCTAAAGGAGGCATGAGAGAGCCATAAATTTTCAAATCGGAAAGGTCAATAAAGGGGGGTATCGAAACTGTTCCAATAGAGAGATATGGGCCAATGGTATGATAGGGCTCTAGGGAGGACAAGAGATTCCAGAATACCACTAGATCCAAGAATTCTATCCATCGAGAGGAATCAGTCAAGGAGTTTAGAAATATGGCGAATTCCCCCTCTCTTATTGTTCTAGTTGAAGAAACCCAAGGAGGGGTGGAGGTCAACAATAACAAAGTTGGAAAGGATGGATTTTAAGTCTTGATCCTCATTGGAGAGAGTTCTCAATCCCAGTTTCTTTTTCTCAAGATTGATTATCATGTTTAATTCACTATCGATAAGGGTGGGGGAGCCCAGATACTAATGAATGAACCATTCTAGGTAATGAAGGAGATAGATATTGAGACTAAAGAATTGAGGCCCATAAACATTCAGAATATGGCCTCAGATATTAGTCCCAACAATATGGAAAAAATCAGAGGTGGAGTGGGCAGTGGAGGCAATGTTGTTTAGAGAAATAAGAAGGGGAATCTAGATGATTGTGATACCTACAGAGGCCCCTTTGGTATCTATGGTGATACCTTGACTTCCTTTCGAGATCTTGGTCATGAGAAGAGAAAGGGATTCGGTGGAGCACTTGGTTTCTTGGAGAAATAGGCTTTTCCTAGAGAATTTTCCTTTGTAACATCCGATGCTTCAAAGTTTCGTTGAGGCCTATGACATTCCATGAGATGACTTTCAAGGGATAAAAGGTGTAGAAGTGGAGAATAATTCTGTGAGCTGGGCATATTGCCTTGATTCCACCAGCACATTTCCTAGCCTGCTTAGCTGTTGCATGTATGATTTATGACCATGCTTTTTGTTGTCCTTTTGAGTTTTTTGTTTATCCTTTTGAGGAGGGTTGTAGAGTCCAAGTTTGTTTTGGGATTTCTCTTTGGCTAGTGCTTTCAAAATAAGTTGTATTCATCTAGATGGAATGGAGCCATACTAAAGATTTCTTGGTGCATGCGTCCTCCATTCCATGCAGGTCCAACTCTCCCAGATATGGTTCTCTCATATCTTCGTTAGTGGTTGGATATGGTCTTGCATTTGCTAGAAACTCGAGAGGATTAGATCTCATGTTTGGACTAACCAGAGAGTCTGATATGTTGTTGATAAGAATCGAGGGGGAGAGGGGATTCTTTGTCTCTACTTTGTTCTTTGTATTTGACTGCTTCTTTTGAGGGTATTGGGGCATGAAATTTTGATCAAGGTTTTCCATGTCTAGATATGCTTCTGTATTCTCTGGTTGGTCCTCCAGCACAACAAAAATGTTACGAGTGGTGGGAGCATCCTTTTGGATATTCTCAGGAGAATGTTTGCAATTATTGCGTCTTTTTTTCCCCATTTTTTGGAAGCCTTCAAAATCTTTTCCTTCCCCTTTAAGATTTTCCATGCGCACTCTGTTCAGAGGGTAGTCTCTGTACAGGTGGCCATGTTCATGGAATTTGTGACATCGGAAGGAAACATGTTCATAGTCAAGGGTTTGGATCCAGTCTGAATATTCATGCGTTAAACATATTGCATCTTTGAGGGATTTGGCGATGTTCATGTAGACACAAATCTTGGCGTAGGTGGTGTATTTGTTCATTTTTGTTTGGTATTCAGTTCTAACATAGATTCCTAGGTTGCTTCCTATTTATTTGAGGGCTTCCTCATACCAATATTCCTGTGGGAGGGAATGCATCCAGATCTTGAAAGGGGCCCAAGATAATTCTTCTTTCTCTGGGATGGATTGTTACACCCAGTTTCTCATATATAGACCAACAACATTGAAGAAGTAATGGCCTCCCTCCTCAACCATGGATTTTTCATCCAGGTGGTGGAAGATGATGGTGAAGAGGCCTTTGGAGCCTAGTTGCAGATCAAAGTGTGCTTTGGGTTTCCATTTCTCCTCTATCCATCCTCGGAGGGCCTATTCAGTGGGACAAAAGACAATAAATTTCTCAATAAGAGCATGATCCTTTATTTTCTAAGCCCTAACATTTATCCTTTCAGTAGGGAGAGTGAGGTAGGCCCGTTATTCAGTGTAGGCGATGCATGTGTAAGTGCCAGGTCCTTCCTTGTAAGAATGTGGGTTGGTTTGATTTTTCTGGATTATTTTCTTCTGGTCACCTTTGTAGATGGGTATTTTTCTAGTACCGATTTCCAAAGAAACAGAGTCTGCTAAACCAGGGTGGTCATTTGAGTTGGTATCTAGTGCATTAGAATGAGGCTGGGAGGGGCCCATTGCCCCCCGACAATCAGACGCCATGAGGATGCTCATAATCTATAGTAGAGGAGTGGTCTAGAAGAGAGGCATACTCAACATAGTGATTGAGGCTAGAGAGAACCCTAGTAACACAATCATTATGATTTTTTGAAAGAGTTACATACTTCACCAATATTAAACAATTACAAAAAAATCAAATAATCCTCAAAATGAATTTTATAGCACTTGATATGCTAAAGGATCAAGATGAAATTTTGTAGGGAGATACAAATGAAATACACCACTGTCAAGACATTCCACATGGCCTCCAACACATGTCTCACTCACAAGCAGGTGCCTATTTCATCTTGGTGTTTGTTAGGACAAGTAATATTTCCCTTGAATTCCTACAAAAAATAATTCATAGGTCTAAACCTAAGATGCCAATGTTAAAGTTGCATCTCATGATATTTAAGACATATATGGGACTTACATGTTAATTCCAATTAAGTAAATTATTTTAGGGAATTTGTTTATCAAGAGAGTCATTAACATGATGAACTCCAATCTTCAATAATAATAAAGTTAAACCTAACACTATGATAGTTAAGGGAATAATTAAACATAACATTTAAAATAATTCCGTGGACAAAATAGCTAGAACAATGTTTGTTTTCATTTTCAAAAAGTAAAAGACCAGGTTCAATTTTTGAAATGGAACAATTTATTTTCTTTTAGAGGAAAGAAGTTAGTAGTATGGATGATGGCCTAGATAACATAACAAGAGGAAGGAAATTGGAAAAGTAAAAATGTGAAAATATTTCTTGGAAACTAGAGCATTTACTCTTCAAACTACAGACTGTGGCTTTTATATTTTTTGTGTTGTTTGCAAACATATTCCAGATACAATGTTATAAAAAATTATTTATAAAAAATAAGTCATCCAAAAAATCCAAATCACCTGAAGCATAAGTTGTTTTCACATAGAGTTCCACTTCCTTTGCGCAAAACTTCAACATGAGGAATATGAATTATTGTTGCAAGTGAGAAGATAAAGGGATGTACACATGTGATGCAAATGTAATATGTTGCAACATCATCATAAGTTGAATAAGAAGCCATTGTCTGCAAAAAAAAAAGGTGTCATAAAAAATCGTGATAAACAAAAAAGGGTTACAAAAAATATTAACCATACAAAATACCATGGCAATATGAAGAAGTTATGTAAATGTTATAAGTTGTATGATATTGAAATAATCTCTTACAAAAATGATGAAGGATTAACAATGTTAAAATTAAAATTATAATAATTCTTCATCTGCATCATAGGTCAACAAAACTGTGGCTTTTTCATTGTAAATCAGACCATATCTTCCAGATTCACCTCCAATGGATTATAACCTAACTTATCCTTTGTGACAACCTGCAGTTGAAATTAAGAGCACCAGTAATCTATAATCAAAGATATAAGTTGTACAATGCAATGATTTAGAAGGCATAGAGACATTCAAAACCAAACATAAAATTAGGAAATTCAATTCATTATTATACATCAGGACAAATATCTAGTTTTCTATGAGTTTGGATCTACACACTCAAGAAACAAAGGTCACGAGAGATCGAAATTTGAGCCATGGAATGGGAAAAATGCCATTTTGTTTTCTTTGCATATTTATGAAAAAATTGGTAGAAAAAACCTCTTCGGTATAAAATCTAATAGAGAAACCTAACAAAAAAATCACTTCACTGAACAAACAATGACAAACCATTGAATATGGCAATGTGTTAGATCCATTTGTTTGATTTTCTAATAACACAATGTGTTGTGTTGGAGCCAAATATTTTATTAGGATTTAATAAGACGTGGTTAACAGAGTGATGGGTCTCCAATTGGTAATAAAATAATAATCTTTCTGTCTCTTACCTTAGGAATGAATTTTACAATATTCCGATTAATTCCCAAAATTTGAGATAACTTCCAAAGGGCTTCACGATAAACATGCAACAAAATTCGAGCCGAAAAAGTCCTAGGTGGCCTTGCAAGATTTGCAGTGGAATCCATCAAGGAAACTAAGATCCTTGTTGCCATCTATTTTATGTAGGGAGGTGGAAATATCATCTAGAGATCAGGCTAGGCATAGTTTCTATGCTTCTCTTTGGTAAGATTACACATAATCATATCAATGCACTTTTGGGTAGCTTCTCATCTCTTTGCAGAGAGACCTTGGGTTTGAAACACCATTCTAGAGTTCTTGACAAATTCTCTTTCAATTTATTTTTGAATGGAGGTCTAGCCCATAAAAGTTTTTACGGCCGAAATATTCTCACTAGCTTCCTTAGTGGCAAGAGCCTTAAATCCAAGGAGAAATTAAGAAAGAAATTATAGGAGTTTTGAAGATTCCATGATAATACTTATGCAATTATAATATCATTCATTAAAACTCAATAACACTACTTTTGACTCTATTTAGGTGAACGTGGACTTGAAGCAGAGAGAATGTACTTTCAAGTGGATTTCAAAAGATTACAAACAATAACTAATCACTTTTAGCCACTATAAGCTAGTTAAGGCATGATGCTTGAGTATGGAAGACAATAGAAAATAACTTGAAATTGAAATAAGGTGACTGAATGAATTCCCATGGAAGTGATCAAACATTATCATTTATGTCATATGACTGTAGAGATTAAATCTCTCAAGATTTATGTACCTAGAGGAATACATTGTTTAGTATATTGATAAAATCCTTCTCTATTATAGAGATTCTTCAGTTTTGGATATTAGAGTTTAAATTCCTTGAATATGAAATGATTTTTATAAACATAATCACTTCCAATAATAAATGTTAGCTTTGGTGGTAACTATATGAAATTGTAGGATTGCTTTGAATGATATGATTGTCTCTGTAGATGCATATACATAGATTGGTAGTAAGGAGGAAAAGGTGCTATTGGATGTACATAGATATCTAAAAATACAATACTGTTGTTGGTCCAATATGTTGTAGGGATTGTGTTGGTTGTAGATAAAGATTTAAAGTGCACTCAAGCATTCAAAAATGATGGGTCCATATTTTAAGGGATTTGTATCACAATATATTTGGTCAGCTATATTTTCAAGACAAACCAACTTACTTTTTTTAATAAAAATTTTCATGGGACACTGTAACACAACATATACCATGCATAAAAAAAATGGGAACTTGCAGACAAGCGGCTTGATTCTCATGATCATAGAATACTGACAAAAATATTAACTCTAAAATCTAGTAATTCTTTGGGTGGATCTATGTCCAATATGATGGAGAACATATGGGGTTTCCTATGGAAGGATCTCTCCATATTGTGTGAAAATTAATAATCTCTAATCAATAATGATGTTGTAGAGAACTTAGCTAATCTATATTATAATCATGTCACATGACAACATCTTCCCCTACTAGGATATAGAGCACCTCACTACTCTCAGTGCAATTATTAATTTTGGAGTTAAAACAAATTGTAATCCTGAATTGTAATTGCATGCTTGTAGTAAGAAATTCTCTAATTTGTTATGGAAAAGTATAAAACCATGTTTGATGTTAAGTCTCTCTTTGAATTTTCTAAGGGAAAAATTCAAGAAAGTGATACAATCATAGTCCTTCACGCCTTTCCATGCTTATTTACACCTAGATCATTTCCTACTCTACTCGAAACCTCGAAACTAAATGATGAAGGGAATATGTATACAACAGTGGTAGTCTGAATGAGAATTCCCATGGATTCCAAAGTTCCTTTAGGATTTACAAGAAACCCACAAAAAAAAATCATGAACTCATACCACCACCACTCTAAGCAAACATAAATGCATCTCGAGATGGACAAATTGAGCATTGATCTCCATCCTTTTAATAAATCTTTGGAAATACCCTCCCAATATTTATTGTATATCCTTGAAAACCACACGTATAAAGTTAACCAAGAAACTAGCTTCCTATTGTATCTACCACTACTAAGACTCTACAAGCGCGATTCAACAACAATTTCTCATGGAGCAACTTATGAGACCTATTGCAAGTAATCCTGAAAAGGTTCTCCATTGGTGAGAATAGTAGGAAAATCAATGACTGAATAGGGGAAATGTGCATAGTAGAGATATTGAAGGCGTGGAAAAATTTTGGAGGGAAGGTGGTGCCAATTATAGATTGGGGTGGTAGTATATAGGATTCTCTTAAAACCCAGGAAATTAATTTTGAAATATTAAAAACTTTAGATTTTAAGTACATTCCAAAACACTTTCATGATGCTTAGATCCTTTCTATTTATATATGAACCAAAGGTTCCTTTTAAATCCCAAATTCTAATCAAATGAGCAAACATTATCTTCCCCGAAATGATTCTAATTAGAAATTCCATCCTTCGTCCCTTCCTATAAAGTGGTCGATTCCCACTATTTATGCAAAATCACACTCTTTATTTAAAATTAAATTTATTATATGTAGTAGTTAGAGAGTAGTGGTATTTCCTATTATATTTGGTTGTGGGATGAGTATAATTATTTGATTGAAATTCCTCTCTTCTATGGAATGTTGATGCATTTGTGCTAAACAATAATGGGATACACTTACCTCGTGGTGCCACATAGTTTCTACTACTACTATAAAAAGTATCCCCTCCTCTTTGTAACTTGAGGATTAAAATAATCATCATTTTTAAGTTATGTTGTCTTTAAATAGTGGTTGTTATCTATGAAATGCTACACAATATCTATACAATTGAGTATATTTATGTTAGAATTTAATTTCACATTGATACTTATTTCATGTTTCTTTTTTTACTTGTTCATTCTCCCGTACAAATGTAGTATTATTTAGAGCTCAATGGATTGGATAAATCGATTTCCATCTATGTTGCTAGCTCAACCAATTGTCACAAATGTTGGTAGGCATTTAGATAGATTTTATTCTCAGCTCAAAGTCCCTTTTGTTAGACCCACAATCTATGCCAATAGGTTACTAAGGATATCCAAAAATGTGGGGAATCATCTTTTACATTTGCCATGAAGTTTTCCTTGAGGAAAAATATAGCGTTGTTTGAAGTCCCTAATGATCATATATAAGTTTTCCTCCTTATCTAGACTTGATTGCCTTAAAATTATATTTATTCCACATGTGAATCCATGCAATTTCCTTGATAAAGATACCGATCACCACTATGATAAATTCATTTGACTTTTTTTTTCATTTGAGTGGTGTTAGAAACTTTCAAGTTTAAAACTACTCTAAAGGTTGTGTCTTATAATACTAAATACTATGTTGTTCTTTGAAAAAATGGTAACTGATATGTAATTTGTACCCAACATAGCATCAAGGATTGAAAAATATAAGTACATATGAGGAAAGTGTACATAAAAAATTAATAAGAAGATTTGAACAGAAAGCAATGAGAGGAGTTATAAAGGATTTTACTAAAATAAAGATAGCTTCCCTTCACACTAAAAATACCGATGAATCTAGGTGATTGTAAATTTTCCTCCATGGAGATGACAAAGAGTTCCAGTAAAGGAGAAATCGACAAAATCTAAGTAGAAGTGCATTAGAAGTAATACATCCTATCAAACATTAATTAATATCAATAATATCCAAAAGCAAATGTCTACTTGAAGAGAATACTTACCTAATCAGGTTTTCCTCCATCTCTTAAAGCTGGATTCTTTAGATACCACCACAACTATACAAATGATTGGAATTTTTGTAATGGATAGTATAATTCAATTATAACCTCACTTAGAATTGTAATAGAGATAGCAGAAAACAAAGAAGAAATAATGAACCATAAACATAAGAGAGAGAGCTCAATTGGTATAAAATCCATCTGATTATTATTCACCAATATTGTTACATTTATAATACATCCTCAAGGAGTAAATTCGATAGACAAATAGACAATTCGAATAGCTCACACTAATATAAGGCTTAAATGTTACTAATTCCTCAAGTCTAGACAAGTGTTAATCCAATTACTCAAATCTAGAGGTCACAAATGGGAAAGATTAGACTTGGCAGGCCATGAGTGACATAAAATCAGTAGTGAGTGGGTTTTGAAAGAAAAACATAGAAGTTGTGTAAGGAAAAATGATCCAAGATTTCCCAAATCATCCTAGTGCATATTCCTAATCCTAATGAAGGATAAAAGAAGTAAAAGGTTTCCATAAACTTAGAAAACCTTGATAAAAGTATAATAAAGAGGGAAGTGCACTTTGGGTCATAAAGCAGATAAAAAGTTATGGATTGTGGGTGTTAGAATAGTATATGATGCTCAAATTATAACAACTAAGGTCCAATACACTTACACTAGGAACTTGGTAGCAATAAAACATGGAAANAACCCCCCCCCCCCCTCCCCTCGCTTAAGCAAAAATGGTAGTGAGCATGAGAATTATTGAAGGCCCAAGGAACAAAGTCTATGGTCATCCATTACATTATTTATCCATATGAACTAAGAAACGAGGAAAAGTCACATGGGGAAAATAATCACTAAAAAATGGACATGTGGTACACCAGAAAAATGTTCCAAACTCCAAGTAGGTGTGAACTTGATTAGATGTCTGGAGGAATATTTTTCTTGGTAAGAAGAGGATGCTTCTCCCATGTTTGGATCATGTGATTTATCTCTGCATAGTCTGCACGTGAATGAAGGTTCTCACCAAACTTGACCTTCTTGAGATTAGGTCCAAATGAGAATTGAAATGCTAGATCAATGAACTTTGAACCAAGAATCGGTCCAAATGAAGTAGAATAAAATCCAAGAGAATGGTTGTGTCCTCCATATTCTATGAAAATATGAAAACATAGGAATCTTCATAGTAAGAGCAAATGTAATAAATCAATACTTCAAATCATCCAATGAAACATCAAAATGCGAACCATAGAGAGGATCTAAGTGTGACTGAATTGCAACAACTGGTTGATTATATTTAGAATTCATATTTGAATACCTTGAGAATGAATAGGTTTGAAGATCAAATCCAAGAAGGTGGAAAAAGAGTCCCAAGTGTGCCAAGAGAAAGAAAAAAGCACCACATTCTCCATCTTCAAAGGAACATTGGGGAAATGTACCATTCGTCATAGAGGAATAGATAGGAAGAAACGAAATAGTTAGAGTGAGGGTGAAAAAAACAACTACAACCTATGATCTGGCCTCCAAAACATCCAATTTATAAAATATCACTCCATCATCCAGTGAAGTATGCACAGGATCATCCGCAATTGACTTGTCATCCTCAAGAAAAAAAATCAAAGAGTGAGTGGAAAAAAATGAGAGATTGAGATCACCAAGTTCTACATAACCAATGGAAACTTGAATATATTATTCATGTATAGCTTCTTCATGGGAGGAAACAAAGGGAGAAGGAGCCTCTTAAAGGAGAATTGCACCAATTTGAAACTATGTTGAGATTTCTGCCATTTTTCTTCTTCTTGAACATGACTTCTGATAATTTGTACTTGCAAACAACACTTTGAAGATCTGTATGGAATATTAACTGATTCTAATGATATCTGCTTAAGAAAATAGGAACATTTAGGAGTGATTGACACCAAGGTAGACTCCAATGGATAAACCAACGGATTCAAGGGAATTGCCCTAGTATTTTTGTTGTAACTCCACTACTACCGGTGTGTTACTGCAAGAATATATGCTTAACCTAGAATCTATGATACCTTATTAAAATTTGAAAAGTGGATCTAGAATTCAATTATAACCTCACTTAGAATTGCAACAGAGAGAGAAAAAAATAGAGAAGAAATAATGAAGTAGAAACATAAGAGAGATAACTCAATTGGTATAAACTCCATCTGATTATTATTCACCAATTTGTTTACATTTATAATACATCCTCAAGGAGGAAATTCGATAGCCAAATTAGAGACAGTTCAAATAACTCACAATAAAAGGTTTAGATGTTACTAATTCCCCAAATCTAGACAAGTGTCAAGACAACTCAAAGCTAGAGGTCATGAACAGGAAATATTACACTTGGTAGTCCATGGGTGACATCAAAATCAACAATGCGTGGTTTTTGGGAGAAAAATATGGAAGTGGTGTAAGGAAAAAATAAACAAGATTTTCCAAATCATCTTAGTGCAACTTCCTAATCCCAATATAGGAGAAAATGAATAAAAGGCTTCCATAAACTCAAAAAATATGGATAAAAGAAGAATAAAGCAGGAATTATGTTTTAGATCATAAAGCAAAGAAAAAATTAGGAATGGTGGGTGCTACACTAGTCTATGATGGTCAAATGAAGACAACTAACGACCATGCCACTTAGAATAGGAACTAGGTAGCCAAACCACATGGAACAACTACCTAAACACCTAGGAAATTTAATGAAAGTATTTTAACCTATGGTATAGATGGAATTATGTTCCAACAATGATTCCCTAGCCAAATATGTCTGCTTTGAAAAAGAGGCATGCACAATTTCATTGAAGAGAAAAGTCCATGTTGAACCACTTGCCCCTGCTATACATTGAAATCCCTTCCCTGCTCTTGTCATTGGCCCCAAAACCCCCAATATCTGTGTAGTTTGGTAGAAAATAGGATTTGTTTCCTCCATCTAGGCATTGGCACAAAAACCCCAATCTCTGTGTAGTTTGGTAAACAATAGGATTTATTTTCTTTTTATTTAGTTAGGTGTTATATTTTTTTAATTAATAAATTTATTTTTCTATAAATATAGACTATATATATATGTTGTTAAATATTTTTTGTATGTATTATAAATTTATTTTATATGAATATAGACTTTATATATTAGTAATTGTAGATGATAAATATATTTAAGTAATGAAGTCGTATGGGCAATCTTGGATTTTACATGTATCAATTTACCTAGAATTTTACATTAACAACACATAAAAATGCATTGATAAAATTGACCATTATTAATAGTTTAAATGATTCTATTGAGACAATGTTCATTTCACCCATCCAAATGTTTGTAATGGAGCCTCATTATTTCTATGAAATGAAATCTAACATTGTAATTAATTGTCAAAATTATAATTTTTGACCAATGTTGTCGAGTGAGTAAACAATTTACATGATCACTCATGATGTTGAATCCATCTACAATGTTACAATTTACTATATCTAGGGGGTCTCTGAATTTATCTACAGTGTTAAGATTTAGTAAATTGTACAAATTCATTGTCAAACTTGTAATTTTCCATTGTCGAAGTGACAAAACTAAAAATGACTAAATAAATGACCAATTCATATTATTCTTATGTGGACATTTTTAGTTTAATTACTTGTTATCTAGTTGTGTATTTTATCCTGTGACCAAATTGGTTATTTATATTGGTTGTTTTTAGTTGGATCACTTAAAATTTCTCAAGTTTGGTCTTTTTACCTTTGAAAAAATTGTGGTGACCACATTTTTTGGTTACTTGGTATCTCATTTTGTACTAGTGAGCTATCTTTAAAATTTGGGTGATGTCTCTCATGATGGACACATGGAGAGGATCACTTCCCAAAATAATTCCATTCTTAGGAGTGTTATGCATATTGGATGATGGAATCACGTCCTAGATAATTTCATGTAGCTTAAATATTGTATGGAGGCTTGGAGTTTTCTCAAGAATGCTTGGGTTTTGATAGTGTTTGTATG
>LPNX011136632.1:352421-386246 GCA_001517045.1 Pseudotsuga menziesii | reverse complement strand
TATGTATATATATATATATATATATATGTATATATATATATATATATGTATATATATATATATATATGTATGTATGTATGTATATATATATATGTGTATGTATGTATATATATATATGTATATGTATGTATATATATATATGTATATGTATGTATATATACGTATTTATATACGTGTGTGTATATATATGTATATACGTATATATGTATATATATACGTATACACACACACACACACACACATACATACATACATACATACATACATACATACATACATACATATACATATCCTATTACATACATTGTTGTATAAACTTAATAGGAACAATACTTGTATTTATGTTCTGGATTTTCTCTTGTAGGTTAATACATGGTGTTTTATTTGCTTATGGTGATATTTACTATTGTTTATTTGTATACTGATGTTTGTTGTATATTTACGTAATTTATTTGTTTCATACTGGTTTATAGTGGATGTTTTAAATACATAAACTAGTCTTGTTTACTAAAATGATGTGGCTAACTCACCTCTGCTTCTAAAGGGAAAGAGTGGCTAGACTGTCAAATGACTCAATCAGAAAGGTAAGAAAGACTCCTATAGCTTGGGCTTACTTAGTTCCTTATGAATTGATGCTTGAGGTATCTGTTGTTTTGTAGGTGCTATGTAGCTGATCCTATGCTAAGTGTAAGTTCTAAAGGAGGAATAATACCTAGAAAACAAAGGTCCTAACCCTAAAAACTAAGTGTTAACAATAAAATTAACACCCTCGAAGATGATGATCTGAAAACATATCTTCTTTTTTCCCGCAACATGGAGACTAGAATTTGGAACAAATTGAGAGCTTTGATCTCTCATTGGACCATTGCTTCCGCAAAGGAAGAAGTATGTGAAGACAAAGGTTTCTCTAAAGAATTCAATACCAATACCACTTAAGGATCAAACCTAGTCACCACAACTCCTAGAGTGGAAAGGATACATAACATATGTATTAATTGTCCTAAAAACCTAGAAATTCAAGTAAAATTCCCCAAAAATAAGGAAAGTGGGTTTTATTAAGGAAAGAATAAAAAATATTCAAAAATATTAAACCCACATTCATGGTGAGTGATTGGAAACACAAATCCCAATGCTATATAAAAAAGGTATGTGGGAGGAAGGAAGGAGGACAATATAGAAAAGCAAAGGCATGCTGTAGAATTTGGAGGCTAGAGGTAACTTATTTTTCACATCATAATTTATTTGGTGATCATTGGCATTGATGGAGAAGGATAATTTAGATCAAGGGAGAAGGGGATTCACCCATTATTTGGCTGCAATCACCTTCCTCTCAATTTAATATGATGCAATTCAAATTTCCTCTAAATATTGTGTTTAAATCCATGTTTGTTTCATGTATATTTGCAACATTTAGTAGATAGATTTCATGATTTATTTGAAATTTTTTAAGAGATTGAGGTAAGGAACTAGCTAGCTGCTGCTAATGGAGGCCTAAAGTCCATGGAAGTTGGAGCAAAGGGATCTTCAACAAACGACACACTGCAAGAGGTAACCTCCTCCCTTCTCTCTCTCTCTTTCCTTTGAAAAAAGTGTAAAAATTTTAGGAAATTGCTCATTATTGCATATATTCTGTCAATAGGATTCACCCTCCCTGTAGTTAAGGATAGATAGGCTATAGAAAAATCCCTATCGTCGAATCTACCAACATGATGGCGACCATACTGGGGAGCTAAGGGGATTTTCTCTTGAAACAAGTTTTTTGAGATTTTCCCCTTCTTTGGGTGTTTCTTTCATATTAAATCCTTTTATGCATGCTTAATTGTTGTCTTATGAAGATTTAGATGACATCTAGAGGTCAAAATCAGCCTGATCCCACCTTTAACTTTGCATTTTAAAAAACATTGGCTCAGATTTAGTGTTTTTTTGCCCTTGAGCATGGTAACAGATTTAGATAGTGTATAGAGAGCGGTGCCAGCCCCAGAACTGCCTTTGATGTCTTGCCTATAAGAGGCTCCACTTCTTTGGTCTTTAATAGAGATTGGCGGTGCCCGCAGTGAGGTATAATCACGGTTTTTGAGTTTTTTGAGGTTCAGATCTGCATTATTGGGTCAATTTGATTGATTTTTGTTGTTATAGGTGTATTATGAGTCTTTTAACTTTGGTTTTACACAACATTTACCTCCATTGTATCAATATTTAAGATATTTTTTGAAGGATTTTGAAATTTTGCATGTGTTTTGAAAAATTCATGGTTCTTGATTTTTGATGGACGTCAGTTCTTCAATGTTGGGCTATTTTGGTTGGTTTTTGTTGTTGTAGATGTATTAGGAATATCATAGCTTAGGTTTTAGATAGTATTTACAGCTCTTTTATCAAATTTTAAATATTTGTGGAAAGGATTTTGAAGTTTGGAGTGCATTTGGGTGAAGGAAAAATTCATGATTCTTGATTTTTAATGGTCAAATCTGCAATTTTTGGTCATTTTGATGGAATTTTGTTAATATATATTTCTTAGGAATTCTATAAAATAGGTTTTAGACAACATTTTCTTCCCTTTTATCAAGATTTAGAGAATTTTTTGAAGGATTGCAAGTTTGGTGTCCATTTTTGGCTTGGGTTTGAAATTTGTGGAGATCACCGATTTTTGAATTTTTATTGGATTCTTTTGAAACTTTTTAGAACTTTGATTTAAATCCTAAAACAATTGTTAAATCCTAATATGAATTTTTTGGATCATTTTGAAAGCATTTTGGGACATTTTCCCTTAATTTTGGAAGGCCTGGAAAACTCTTTTGAAGAAAAAACTAGGAAAAATCACTTTTAGGAGGTTTTCTTTAGTATAAATCAAAGTTTTCCTTGAAAAGAATGCTAAGATATGAAATTTTATGACATGATTTCCATTTAAGTCATTTATTTAAGCCTTGAATGTCTAAATTCGTCATTTTTATCACATAGTGACATAAGGAAATGGTTGAAAAAATTAAAAGAACATGACATTGTTTGAATTTATAAATTCCTGTGATCATGAATTTTGAATCCACATGGACTTGAAAAAATTGTAATCACCTCCTCTTCATACCATCATTTAATATCAAATTCACTCAAATTCACAAAATACGAACCTAGCACTCAAGATTAGTTCAAACACAATGAGATGATCTTTTCGTCATTGTCAATCTTCTTAAGATAAGTTGTGTTCGAGCCACAAGTACCCTCTTCACTTGCACCTTTGGGAGATCTTGTGAATGAGAAAGTGGATCTCAAGTGTAATAGATAGGTTTATTTTTGAGAAAAAATATGAGCCATGAGTTTCCTCTTCACTTGCACTTTCGGGCAGTTGTGTGAATGAGAAAGTGGATCTTAAGTGTCACTAGGACTCCTTTGAAATTTTTAAAGCATATAGTCGAGCCACAAGTATCCTCTTCACTTGCGATTTTGGGCGGTCCTGTGAACGATAAAGTGGATCTCAAGTGTAAATGCTTGTGATGAAAAATAAAAATTGAACATGTTCTTACATGTATACATCAGTTTAAGAGACTTATTAAAAACAAGAAAAAACATTGAATATTCAAATATTTTTTGTTTCTAGTTAGTAATAATTGAAACCAACCTCTTCAACCCTTGCTAGAAAAATGAAAGTGATTTTGCAATACGCACAACTGAGGTATCTCAATGAACCTATTACTCTCCCATGGTATAGAATTTCATTGGTTTGGTTCAGTAGAATCTGTGCATTGGTTTGGTTCAGTAGCATAAGTCGCAACATCATCAGTTTCACCACCACTCCTTGAAACTAATCGAATTACCTTTAAAATCAACGCTTAATCTAAAAACAACCAATATTTTATCTTTGATATCAACAACAAGATTAGGATAGGGATTTGGGTTAAGATGGTGAGTTAACACCCCAAATCCACAAAAATTTGAAACTATCATTGATTAACGAGAGTTAAATCCATTAGTAGCAAAGAGTGCTAGCCGGGAAATCGCTTACAACACAAGACTTAAGCATGAGGTCAATCCAAATTAGTACGGGTGGTACCCCCCCTCTTGCTTCTTTGGTGGGATATGAGCACATTATAGTGTCATAGTTAAGTGACAAGCCCTCGGGGTGACATCACTTTTCTGAGATAGCTAGTCTATGTGAGTTATCCTGGACTGACGACTGTCCTACCTGGTCACCAATTGTGAAGTGGTAACCATAGTTTCTTATCCTAGAGAATCACATAGGCTATTGTGAGTAAGGGACACTTGCAATACCTGAGACATACACAAGGTTGTTTCAGCTCCTTAGGAGGGTGAGTAGCCTAGAGCTAACACTTGGACCCATGGCGATTGAAGAACAGTGTAACTGTTTCTCGTACATTCACCATTTAGTAATTATTGAGACTTAATTTCCCTCAAGGGATACTAGTTTTGGAAGGCCCTATAAAATCCCAAATTTCCACTAAACCTCAGTTTTTGTAAAGAAGCTTGATTGTTACTTCCTCAGGGACTTTTTTAGTGGTGTGGACACTTTAATTTTTATTGAGTCTAGCTTCCTTTAGGATTGTTTGACTGTATTTTGATATAATATAATAAACAAATCCTTTTATTAAACTTCATAGTGCTTAATCTCCCGATCCAGCCGTCAAGGTGGCAGCGAGGAAAATTACCCAAGTTTGAGGGCCTTGCTACATTGTGGAGGCATATAGATGAACCACATCATTGTGACTTTGAAAATGAAATACTTATAAACCCAATCAAATATTAGTAGAGAAGAACAACGTCAAATCAATTCTTAAAATTTGTCACATCATGGATGAAACATAGATAGAATTGATGATCTTACTTTAGTTGAGATTGAAAAAATAGAATATTGCACATTTGCACACATAAATCCACACATAGCATATCCTTTAAAATCAATCATACTTACAGAAAGTGAGTCACTGGTTAGTCTTTTTGAAAGTTGTGATAAAATGGAGAACATTACACTTGACCCTTTGGCTTCGTCAGGAGTTCAAGGAAACATATCGATGAAACCTCAAATGGTTGCGGGAGGTTATGAAAATCCTCTTGGCACACACAATAGTTGTCTAGTTTCTACTTCTGGGGCAACCCTTTACCATGGAATGTTAATATTCTCGGTGAAAATAATGCATCCTGGAACACAAATGCCAATTGGAATTATCCTTCACCGATGGGAGGAAATTCCCCAGAGGGTTATCCTCTGATTTATCCTAACACAATGCCTAGGGGAAATCCACCTATCAACCCTATTCCACAATGGAGTGGTCATGTTTTAGAAAGTAACCAATCTTTTTGGATCCAACCTCCGCAAGGAGGAAACAATATACCTTGGCATTCCAATCAAAACCAAGGAAAAAATCAATGGAATGGTCAGGTTCTAGTAAGTAACCAATTTTCTTGGGACCTAAATCCATCAGGAGGAAATCCACCTAGTGGTTAGGTTTTATGAAGTAACCAATATTATTGGGACCTAACTCCATCAAGAGACAATCCACCCATTGATCATGTTCCAAGAAGTATCCAATCTTCTTGGGGGAAACCCACCTTGGAATACTAGTCAAATATAGGGACCACCTAAATGGTGTGGTCAGATTTTAGGAAATAACCAATCTCATTGGAGTCTAACCCCACAAGGGGTAAATCCACCCATTCATCAATGGTGTGGTCAGATACCAAGAAATATCCAATCTCCTTAGAGTCTAACCCCGCAAGGGGGCAATCCACCCATGAATCCCATTCCACAATGGACTGGTGAGGTTCTAGAATGTAACTAATCTTTTTGGAACTAACCTACAATACCTGTGTTTGATCCATCTAAGTCACCACATGGATATTATGCCAATGGCATGAGTGGGTCTGTCAACAACCTTGACCAAATCACCCAGCAAATGGGACAAATGTCTGTTCAAACTTCAAAACCTATAGCTGGTCAAAAGATGAAGCAACATGCTAAGCCTTCCATGACTTCGAAAATCCTCATAGTTCAACCCATGGAACTTAGGAAGAAGAAGAATTACAAGGGTAAGCATAGTGTTAATCCTTCCCGAACTCCTAAAAAACTCATAGTTCAATCCATGGAACTTAGAGGAAATAAGAAGAAATACAAAAGTAAGAAAAATGTTCACTTTGGGAAAGAAGATGCGCTGAATCTATCTCAAGACAGTGGGCAATAACAATGTTTTGTATTGATGCAACCTTTTCTACAACACCATCATCAAATGGTTACTACAACGTTGGAACCTTTGCCAAGAGGATACCACTCAAAATCCCCGCAAGCGAGAAATGATCCCAATGCTAATGTCTTCATGTGTCATCATGAGGTGAACATTAAAATGAGATCTCATTCTTATGATGTCCCTCCTAGTACATTGGATCAATCGGAATCCCATTCAGATATTTCTCTCACCATTGAGAAACTAACCATAGACATAGTACCAAACCCCCCCAAAGGTGATCTATTTAGAACAATGCATAATTCTAATGCACGAGCTGCTCATAACAAAAATCCTGTTGAGGAAATAGCTCAAGCACAATGTGCCATGTACGACATGGAGGTGTTGCAATATTGTCTTGCACAAATAAATGAACTATTGTCTTCAACTAGAGTTGCTGATCCATTCGATGCAACATTGATCACATTAGACTTAGACCAATCAACTTGTAGGATTCCTTCCAAAGTTGATTTTTAGATTAAAGTAACATCTCATGGAAATAATATATTTCAAACCATAGTTGATGAAGGGACCTCAACCTATGTCATGTCATTTAAATTTTGGAAAGCATCAAGATCATCCACCTTAGTCCAATCCCATATTGTGCGGAAAGAATTTGATGGACATTCGTTCTCTCCTCATGGACTCATTGTATCCTTCCCTATTGAATGGGGTGGCAAAATAGTCACAGTAAATGTTGAGGTAAAGATGCGCCTATATATTACAATTTTCTATTAGGACATAGTTGGATACACGCAATGATAGCTATAGTGTCTTTAGTGTCCCGAGTGATTCAGTTTCCTCATTGGGGGAAGATTGTCATGATCGACCAATTAGATTACTGCATGCTTGAAACTGTTATCCAATTGAATGTTCCTTTCATTAGGGATTCTCTAAAGGAATTTCAAGACATTAGGGTAGGATCGTTAAAAAATGATTCCCTCATGGGAAATTTTGTAATCCCGCAACCCTTATCTTCCATAAAAGTGTCTTACCAAGCTATTGAAATGACTTTAGCAGATTTGGATCAAAATATTCCCTTGATGGAGGAATATGATCCAGTTACTTGAACCATTTTGGCTGTGAGATCTCCCAACTCACTTCATTTCTTGGACAAAATGTTATCATCAGATGAAGCAATCCTTGAAGTCATAAACATTTAGTTGCACCCACCTAAGGACATCTTTTGTGGGGCCACTGGGATCATATTTGGTTTAAATCCACCCAAGTATAGGAGCATCCTTTGTATGTTCCCCGATCTTATCAAGCATATTTGGAAGCATGCATATATGTATAGGTTATCCCTCCGTAAATATGCATTTGAACCTTTTGCAACCCAAAATTTCCATAGGGTCGAACCTGTTGGAAGTTGGTGGGTCAGCCCATCATATCTGTATTTTCCACCATTTCAACAGAAGAGCCTACCAAACATGGAACACCCTAGTAAGCACCCCATCGCCATTTTGATGCCCATGCTAAGTTATTCTCATAGGTTTGGGAGCCCAATTAGTCCCATCATGATCTGTAGTTTGAGACCACATACTTCTCTTCCATATAGTTCTGACCATTTCCTAATGGGCCCCCTATTTTTTGTTAGTTCACATAGGCATATGTTAAAATATCCGCATGAACATTTGTGCTTACTACTTTGGTGCCTATTGATTTTCTTGCATATATGCCTTTGCACTCACTTTTTGCTCAAAATTCCTATAAACCATTGCATGTGAGAACTATTTGATTCGGGTAGTTGATGGACCATGATTCACTGTGATTTATGATTTTGGTGTTTTTCACAAGAATTAGTATGAATTAAACCACATTACCCCTTTCCTACTTGTTCATCGCATCAAATTGGATAACCATAATTACTTCATTCTTATTCACCATCCATCGACACATAATCCTGCTTTAGATAGCCAACCGAGGGAGGGAACATCTGTAAGAGTGTGCACAACTAGCTCATCTCTTGTTTGCAATATGTATCTTTGCCTTGGCCTGACCCGTGCTCTTGAAAAATAGAGTATGCCCATGCAACACTCACTCCCTCCCATGTATCATAGCATTCTTTATTCTTTTTTCAAGCTAATAAATGAAAAAAGTACTAAAAATTAAAAAACACAAAAATCCAAAAAAAGGGGAAATTTGAATCGTGACATTTTAAATATTTGAGATAAAGGAAACAATTAGTAATAGTCTCCCTTGAACACGACACATAATTTTGTATCTGCTATCAGTACACCATCTACATTTTCCTTAGGAAGCTGTACCAGTAATTTGAACAGATCTCCACTGATAGGTTATCCTTCCTATCATCTATGGAGCTTTCGTTGATTCATCTGGAGTTGACGAATTTCACAATGGTTGGTTACTCGAGTCTTATGTTTCCAAGTGTCCATTTTGTGTCGTGTTATGTGTTCAAGGGAAGTCAAACCAGTGTCATCCATTCCTTAAATATTCTTGACCAATCATGTTAGCCTTCCTTGTGTCAGTATACAGTGTTGGATCTCGCAGCTCTACTAAATTATATGAGTCTATTGATCTCAATTTTGTGTCAGTTGATGTGGGATGCATTAATGCCCTCCTTCTGATGGATCTGTTCCTATCGACTCCAAATCATCATCTAGGAACCCCAGTGAGTACCTTGGATCTTGCATTCATTAGTGTCATGATTCCTCACAAACGACAGTGGGTATACACCAATGGCCCCTAATTATTTGATTCTACAAGTGTTCGAATTTAGAGCATCTGTTCACACTTGTCAGTTTGTACTCAAGTACCTTGGAGTCCATCATCATTATCACTGGGCCTCCTCGCATCTGTTAATGGTATACATCAATGACTGGTACTCAGATGGTGTTTTATTTTGCTTGACATCAACTCATTTATTCACATGATATAAAATCATACTATCATTGGTTTGTACTGAAGACCTTGGGAAATATAGTAGTATCACTCATCGATGCACTGCCCGAGTTGCGCAAGACTAAAATACCATGTCAAAGTACCATGAAGACCTGGATATGTTGCACTCATCAAATGTGCACTTATATGTTTTTTCAAAATTTACTTTTGACATGGATCCACTGTGTATTGTTAATGGCCATGCTTCTTTATTGCTGAGCATGGGTATATCCGCCTCAGTAAGATATCATATATTTGGGAAATTTCTTTGTTTGACTTGTAGGTGTTTCTTTAACTCCTACGTTCATAAACTACCCTTTTTCATCACGCCTTGATCATGAAAGAGTATTAGAATGAAAGAAAAATAAATGTATTTTGGCCCTCAGCATAGCTTCGGAGCTCACACATTAGGGGGAATTTGTTAACAATAAAATTAACACCCTCAAAGATGATGGTCTGAAAACATATCTTCTTTTCTCCCACAACATGAAGACCGGAATTTGGAACAAATTGAGAGCTTTGATCTCTGATCGGACCAGTGCTTCCGCAAAGGAAGAAGTATGTGAAGACAAATGTTTCTCTAAATAATTCAATACCATTACTACTTAAGGATCTAACCTAGTCACCACAACTCCTGGAGTGGAAAGGATACATAGCATATGTATTAATTGTCCTAAAAACCCAGAAATTCAAGTAAAATGCCCAAAAAATAAGGAAAGTGGGTTTTATTAAGGAAATAATAAAAAAGATTAAACCCAAATTCATGGTAAGTGATTGGAAACAAAAATACCAATGCTATTTAAGAAAGGCATGTGGGAGGAAGGAAGGAGGACAAGCTAGAAAAGCAAATGCATGCTGTAGAATTTGGAGGCTAGAGATATAATCTTTTTCACATCATAATTTATTTGGTGATCACTGGAATTGATGGAGAAGGATAGTTTAGAGCAAGGGAGAAGGGGATTCACCCATTATTGGGTTGTAATCACCTTCCTCTCAATTCAATATGATTCCATTCAAATTTCCTCTAAATATTATGTTTAAATCCATGTTTGTTTCATGTATTTTTGCAACATTTAGTAGATAGATTTCATGCTTTATTTGAAGTTTTTTAAGAGATGGAGGTAAGGAACTAGCTAGTTGCTGTTAATGGAGTCCAGTTGCTGTTAATGGGGGCCTAAAGGCCATGGAAGCTGGAGCAAAGGGATATTCACCAAATGACACATTGCAAGAGGTAACCTCCTCCCTTCCCTCTCTCTCCTTCCTTTGAAAAAAGTGTAGAAATTTCAAGAAATTATTCATTATTGCATATATTCTGTCAACAGGATTCACCCTCCCTGTAGTTAAGGATAGATAGGCTGTAGAAAAATCCCTATCCTCAAATCTACCAACACTAAGGGTTAAATGCTTGGAGTAACACATGATCAAATAAACAAAGAGAAATAGACTATAGGGAAAGGGTAAAAATTGAAAACTTAGTGGGAGGTAGTTGTAACATTAATGTGAGCCATGTGATGGCATTGCGGCTCCCTCCATGAAGGAATAGACTTAAAACCATTCTTTAGGGTTTCAAAAACCCTCTTTTACATGTTATAGTAGGTGAGGGAGAGAGCTCCTTGGTTGGGGTTTCACTGGCATAGCAGGGAAAAAGGATTTGCAGGGTTGACCAAGCTTATCAAGTATGCGCTCATTCCCTGGCATGGTTTACATTTCTTACTCTAATAATTTTAGTATATTTTTTAGAGCATGCTCTTATGCATGACTGTTGTTTTTGTGGTAGGTTTAGCTTGGACCAACTTTCGACTGTGGGAAAGGTAGACCGTTGACCACAACATGGTAAGTCCATGCGCAGGGGTCCTAACCTCTGGTTGGTCGTTCTATGTTTTTATATTTGGGAAAGTTCTATTTGTATTTTTAATGGCTTCCCCATTAGAGTTTATAGGGTTTTAATGTGATTATAATCCTGTTTAGGCGTTGGTGGAATTCGCAATGTAATATTTAAATGTGGGTGAATTTACTAGTTAATTAAAACCCCAAGTATGGATTTTCATGGTTGAATCATTTTTTATGGATGATCTATATTTGTGTGATATATGGGTAAATCATTTAGTCCCTACACTTACCCTATAGATTATATGAAATAGTAAAGGAGGTTTTGTTGAAATCGTATAATTTTGTTGTTAGAAAGAATATTTCAATTCCTGATTATTTCCCCTATCTAGGAAAGCATTTGATGACGAGAAAGAATTCTGTTGTGATGGAGGTGTTCAACATTAGCTATGCCATTGCCAACAATGGCACGGTGGTAAAATTGTTTTGATGTTTGTTCTAGTTGGGTGAAAGATGATGTAAATTGTGGGCTTAGTCTTTGCATTTTGATGTTTTGATCTATGTATAATTCTCTTTGTTTAAATTGGTTGCTTGTAAATAAAAAGACTCAACAGGAATTGATCGTGGGTCGCTATGGTTGTAAATTTTTATAAATGTATGGGTTTGTTTGGGCATAATGCCTACAGGAATTGATCCTGCGACCTTTGTTTATTTATCCTACATCTTTTTAAAAGAGTTATGTGCATAGTATTATGTCTTGAATTACTTCATTGGAAATTTCGTTATGGCATACAATTTTCGTAGATGTAATCTATATGTTAAATATATATTTTGGTTTATTATAAATGAGATGGATTTATGTGGGTTATTGTTTATAACTTCAGACCATTAGATGGTCTCGATATCTTGACTGTAGATTTGGTTTCAAAGTTTATTTTTAGATATGGAATAATGCGATTATAATGTGGGTTAATTAGATTCTAGCCTCAGACCATTGGAGGTCTCGATAGCTTGACTGTTTGACATTTTAATTGGTTATTTGATTATGGTTATGTTTATATTTAAATAACGGGAATGATTTATTTTCTTAAGTTATACTGTACTTAAATTAAATGTGTTTTATAATTATGTTATGTTTATATTTTGTCTTTAATTATTCCTTTTGCTCCTAAATATAGTTCTCCTTGCAATATGAAATATGCCAATAGAATTCATAGGTAAAATAAACATATAGAGTTTGTTTAGAGTAATTTATAGGTCTTAGGAAAAAAACAAGTTTAAGTCATGAAACAAAATGCAGAAATAAATTGGAAGAACAAAAACCTTAATGTATTTTAGACAGAAATACATTTCAACCTAGTGTTTAGAGATAATACATAAAACATTCTAAACAAGAAATAAATTGCAGACATAGGTTTATAAGTATAACATAAACCATTAAATATCCTAACAGGAAATATACTAGATAATGGAATGGAAAAACATCAAGAACCTCATACCTGTATGGTGAAGATATTCCAATAGCTGGAAACCTGCACACTTAATTACCTAGAATTAACAAATTCACAGACAAATCTGACCTTTGTATAGATAACCGAATCACTTGGGAACTACCACGTTCCACCCAACCATGACCCAGAACTGTTCTTGGTTTTCATCCGGATCCCCCCGAGCTGTTCCAACATGCAAGTAGCTTAGATCTCCTAAGGTAAGGCTTCCATAATCGGGATATCAGGTCTGAATTAGTTCTCCTTTTTCCTCTTAGAAAAATGTTCTCCAAGAACTCTCTTAAGAATAAACATGCATAAATAATGATTCACCAAAAATATGGAAGATATCCGCAAGCCTCTCTTTGGCTTGGGTCTTTATAGGCATACTTTTCAGTCAAAGGGGAAATTAAATCAAGAAATCATTTGATTTCTTGATTTAACCCTTTGATTTAATTTAGGCACTTTTAATATTTAACTTAGGAACTTTTAACTAGTTCCTATTTGGACCTTTGTAGGTATTATACTATTTAATTATCTTTAAGTAATAATAATAATAAATGGAGCCTCTCTTTCTTTCTTATACTTTTAATATTATTACTATGTTTACTCCTAGACATACCATGTATAAAATATATACTTATATATATATATATTATTTGTTAATATTTTTCTTTAGGTATCATATAACACGATCCCTAAACTTATTACACTTTCTTCATTAAGGCCATCAGGTAGGTGGTTAGGTCTACTAGGCTAGGAAACTCTAAACATCCTTGCATGTTGGATTCCTTCGTATAACATGGTATTTCTTCAATACTTGATGAGATACATAAATTCGAGATTTCATTTAATCACTTATAAATAAGTAAGATGAGATCAATATTTTACTCAAGTAGTTTTCACTCGACATAATTAATTATTTTCAGTAACTCCTAGTGATTATCCAGAGCCCATACTCAACGCTAAAAAATAGGGAGTTACAAACTTAGTGCAATTCTAGAGCTGCTTGCTCAACACTAATGCTAGGATGTACTTGTAGGATACACCTAGGGATACAATGGCCAAGGATCCAATGTTCCAGACCTTATGATCAACATCAACTTGGAAGGCTCTAGGGATTATGCCCAACGCTTCCAATTATATTTTCATGTGCTTCAGAGCTTCCTGCTCAACACAAAGGTTTTCAAAATTCCTGTGTTCCAGAGCTTCTCGCTCAACATAACATAAACACTCATGTGCTCCAGAGCTTCTCGCTCAACACAACATAAATACTCATGTGCTCCAAAGCTTCTCGCCCAACACAACATAAACACTCATGTGCTCTAGAGCTTCTCGCTCAACACAAACATTCAAATACTCATGTGCTCCAGAGCTCCTCGCTCAACAAAAAACATCTCATCAATCATGTGCTTCAGGGTCCACGTCCAACACATAAAATCATACATAAAACATATGTTACTAGCTTACGCCCAATAAATAAAAAAAATCATCATGTTCATATGCAGTGGGGTCCTAGACCCAATATATCAAAATGAAACATCAAAGTAACATCATAGTCAATGGGGCTTATGCCCATAAGTGTTAGGTCAAAATTCAGGATATTATAGAATTTCTGGCAAATGTAGTTTTATTACTTAATTTTAATTGGGAAAATATTGTCGAGAGCATTGTATTTATTAGCTGGGTGTGAAGTCTGTTTTATATTTCGCTTCACTGTCGAAGCATGGGAAAATCCCTAGCTCTGTTCATTATTTAAATTTTTAATGTGGCCTAATACATTTGTAAGCCAATGTTGAAAGTGTGGCACTTCCTTCAACAGGGTTTCGATGTTTGGTTGGAGGGTGTAGTTATACTGTGGCTAAGTTTAATTACTGGTTTAATTAACTCTCTAAATCTCTTTAAAGCTTTACATAGGTTTATAACCAACTCTTATGGAAATCGATGGTTATTGGTTTATCGTTATTTTATTTTATTTCCTTTAAAAGCATAAGCAGGCTTCCAGCCAATGCTTATGGGATTCGATAGTTGGTTGGTTATGGTGATACCTTGGTTTACTTGTCTTTATGGCTGTATATTTTATTTAATTCTTTTTAATGGGTTAAGTAGGATTTCAGCCAATGCTATGCATATTTTATGGGGTTAAAAATCGTGGATTATGGAAACATTGAGTTATGTAGACTTGGAATCCCAGGGATTTGATCCCTAGTTCATGAATTTGTTTTAACGTTAGTCTGCCAATGTTATTTAGTTGATAGTTTATGTATTTGGTTATATTGGTAAACCCTTCGTGGTTGTTCTGTAATATTATGCTAAGCGTTTTATTTTTAAATCTAAGTTTTAAATCCTGTGTGAGGATTTGTACAAGTGCTGAGTTTAAAATCTAGTTTTAATATTAGACCTCCAACGCTAGATTTGCTTGGTTGTAGTGAATATTTTATTGGAAAATAACTTTGTCCTATATTGATAAAATTCTTAAATAGTTATTTGATATTGTTGATAGGATCTAGGATTTCTATTTGCGGATTCAATGTTGTTTACAATGTTTTGGAAAATGGTTTATCATAATATTTATATGGGATAAATTTTAAAATCTAGTCTAAACCCTAAGACATTTGTAGAAGCTTTGAAACTAATTTATCACAATCCTTATAAGAAATTAACCCTAGATTCCATCCTAAACTATAAAACATTTAAAAAAAATTCTTCACGTAGATGAAGGATGATTTACAGCTTCCAATACAAATCTTAATAGTTGTAATCTCATCCTGTAAACATAATTAAAAAAAGAAATAAAATCTAGAACAAAGAAAACCTCTTACCTGTAGTTACGTAGCTTGGAATGGCGGTATCACCCTACACACTTCAACACACAAAATTAATAAGACACTCTATTTCTAACCTTAGGAATGACAACTAGATGACCTTAGAGCTGCAACGTTCCTCCCAACCATGACCCATAATCATTCCTATTTCTAAATCGAACCCCCCCGAGATGGCTCCAACATGCAAGAGAAAACTAGAACTCCTAAGGATGAGGTTGATAGTATTTGGAATTCAGGATTTGTAAACTTTAAGTGTTGTTTTTTGGAAAATGCTCTCCAATCCAATCCAAGATTAATGATCAGATCCCCACCCTTCTCTTGGGTCTTGATTTTATAGATATTTTACTATTTTCTTGAAAATAATTCTTAGTTTGAGTTTTATGTAATATATTTTAATTTTGGTTAACTATGAACTTTCTACTAGTTCCTATTTTGATTTTAGAAAAGAATCTTTATTTATATATTTATTAAAAATAACTTGGTATAAATATACCTATTATATAGACTTACTTATTCAGTTTAATCATCTAGTATTATTCATGCATTAAACAACATAATTTGTTTATTCAATGCTTCCTTAGTTTATGTTAATTCTTTTAACAATGCCTCATGTAGGGTTTGGTTGGTCAACTAGGATAGGTAGCTCTAGATTTCCTTGCATGTTGGATTACCTCGTACTCGTGGAAGTATCTTACATTCCTTGATGAGAAATAATAGATTGGAATTTCAATTAATAAACTTACATAAGTATGATGAGGGTTGGTTCTATTGAGAGTCTTTCCAACTCAACACCCTTTAATTACAGTAACCCCTAGTGCTATTCATATCTAATGCTCAATACTAACAAACAGGCGTTACACTAGTGCAATTCCAAATCCTTTTTCTCAACACTAATACTAGGATGCATTTGTACAATACACGTAGGGATACAATGGCCAAAGATCCGATGCTCCATATCTTATGCTCAACATTATGTTGGAGTGTTCTAGGGCTTATTCCCAACACTTCATTATTTACTTGCTGGGGTTACCTATGTGCTCTGGCGCTTACACTCAAGACATAGTCTCATAACCATGTGCTCCAAGTTTAATTCCAAACACTTTTACCTTTTTCATGCTTGTGTCACCTATGTGCTCTAGATCTTACACTCAACACATAGTCTAATAACCCATGTGCTCTAGGGTTTATTCCTGACACATCATAAAAATAAATCATGTATATAAATCTTCTGCACAATACATCACAAAATATCATCTTAGTATATTAGCATTTATCCCCAATCACATAATAAATAAATCAAGTACCTCGGGGCCTATTCCTAGTACAACAACAATATTCCTTGTCCATAAGGGCCTATGCCCAATATATAATCATAGAATAAAAACAATAAAACATGTGCATTGGGGCTTATGCCCAGTATATCTATATAACCAACATCAAAGTAAATCATGTGTAGTGGGGCTCATGCCCAATATATAGACATAAACATAACATCAAAGTAAATCATGTGCAATGGGGCTCATACCCAATATAATCAAGGTCAAAATTTGAGATATTAGATTGTATAGGGATAGTTGACCCAATGGTGTACATGGATTAGGTAGATTAAAGGAGTCCGTATGCGATTATGGAGGTGTGTGGACACACTTAATATAACTATATCAACAGAATCCCTTATTATGCACATTGTCATCTTAGAGCTTGGGATGTGTACCTCTTGAGTGGAGAGATCCACATCGTTGAACCCACATGCATTGTTGGTAATGTTCTCGAAAGAGCATGGGCCCTCATTGTATCATGGGCCTTCCTTACCATCCATAGATAGATATATTGACAGATAGATATAAGAAAAACATAATACTTCTTCATTATACATTATAGATGACTATTCTTATTGCTATTATGTTAGATATTTGATGAAGTTGAGAACACTAGTCATTTTTTCTCTCTTAGATTTTCATTTGTACTTGGTTTATCTCTCTTTGAGTCATTTAGGGTTTTTTATATTCTTGGAGCATATTGAATTCTAGGGTCAAGGTTTTACCCCTTAAAGAATTGAGATAAGGTTTTTGAGATGAAATCCTAGGGTGTAAATATTGATGAAGAAGGAGAGGAGGAGAAGATTTATTTCCTTTGAAGACTTGGTGTAGTGATTCATCCATCTTGGAGATCCTTGGTTGAGGTAGGGTTTTCATTGTTTTCCCTAATTAGGATTTTGGAGAGCTAGTGGATTATACTATCCTTGTGATAAGGATATGGTATGTACAACAACTTCGTTTGTTACATATCAATGAATTTTTTAGCTTTCCAATACTTGTATAAATTGCACATTTCATTGTCATCTATTTATGTTCTTCATGGTTTGTAATTTACATCTTATATTCCTTCCTTTAAGTGAAGGGAAACTATATAATTGAAGAAGAAGAAAGTTGTATAGCTATTATATTTAGTATTGGAAATGAGGGTTTGCAAATCTCATTTATGCATAATAAGATTTCTCTAAAAGACTGAAACATATCATAACACTTTGGTATATTTTCTCCTTGGATTTCCTAAAATTTTGGGTTGATAATTATTGAATTTTAATTCATTTTTGTGCTATCCGCTTAGTGGAATTTTAGGGGACCTCACATGTTCAACCATTACATTAATATTTTGACTCATCTTTATCTATAATTTTTCCTATACAAAGACCAATTATGTGCTAAATATTATAAAATACTATTATTAATTAATGGTTATGAGGGTTGTTTCATCCTCCCATACATTAATTCCACCATTTTATCTCATCCTTAATATTGACCTTATCAAATCTTTTCAACGCCCATATTCTCTAACATATGCATTACCTATCATTTTATCTCTCTCATACCTTACTTGATACGATGGTCCTTCCTCACCCCTAATTCTATAAATAAATGCCCTATAACATGGTCATTATGGATTCACTTATCATTTGCCAAAAATACCTTGTATATCATTTATCATGTGAAAAATTTGTGTATCATTTATCATTTTGCAAAAAATACGGTGTAACCCATTTATAATTCAGAAAAAATGTTTAGTATTAGTTTTTATTTCCACCTAATTTGTTGAATATATCTTAAAATTATTTGGTCTTTTCAAGGAAAAAAATAGGTACTTTTTATTCCATGCGAATCTAAGATAACCTTATGAAGTACATTCAAATATTGAAACTGGAAAAATCACTTTTTATTCTATACACAAAAAAGTTATTATACTAAATACATCACAAGTTGAGACCGATTTCAATAGTATACCCTTCACAAGAAGATAGGATTACTGCAATCTTCCAACAAAATATTTACCAAATGTATCCAAAAAAATATAAATAAACGTTACTAAAAAATAAAAATAGTTGCCTTAATAAGCCATGAGAGAACCCCTTACCACCATATAATTATCCAAAATATGTTAGAAAAAACAAAAGTCATTCATAAGAACCTATTGCTTTCTTTGATAATATATATACCATAACATTTGTTTCCCAATATATATGTTCATAAGATAGATCAGTGAAAAGAGGCTATATAAATCTAAGAATGGAACACCAATGGTCTAAGAAAACAACGTGAAGTGATGTCTTCCCATAAGCTGAGACAATAATGACTCCAGAGTCACCCAATACCCATAGAGACAAATAATTTTTGTAAGATGCAAAATAAATTAGTCCCCATAGCCAATAATTATGCTCTAATATTAGTACGATACCCACAACCCATCCACAAGAGAAAAAATTGTCTACTGTCAAGTTGTAACCACATCCCTCCACCACATGCGCCTTGTTGTGAAGCCCCTTCAAAGTACCCTGCAGGAAGTTCCTTTTAAAGGGAGAGATAAAAATAGTCCTTAGAACCTTCTGTTTCAAATCCTTAAAATGTTCTTTATAAAACCCCAAAATCCTTGAACCGATGACTTAAACATTGATGAAATATTCTGAAACATAACATAGTTCCAAGATTTTCATATCCCCTGACATGTAAAGTTTGGACATTCTTTGTGATGACGAACAATATTATACTACATTTCCAACTACGCCCAAAAGAAAAAGTCTCTCAATTCCTATTTAAATGCATACCATCCTTAACATCATTCCAAACTTTCTTACAAAAGATACAATGAACAAATTTATGATCTACTAACTTATCATCAATGAAGCGTAAACTACAAAGACTTTACCAACTCTACCACACTTAATGAGATTATCCCATGTTTAGACTATTTTTGCTAAACATGACCAAAATAAACATTTAAATTTTAAATATGTATTCCATTTCCAAATTCTATGATACCACCACTTTCCTATGGAAGTGACAAAAGAAGTGTTAAATGTACATCATCACAAGTCATTCTCCAATCCAAGCTTGTGCATCTGATATTGGGCCTCATGTATTGAGGTAGGGAACTTGAATTGGACTCACACACTTGGAGTAGTTTCTTGAGTTGGACTCGAGGATGACTAATCCTTCAATTTAATAGGTTATTCCTCATATGTTTAGGTGAATGATTGATTATCAAAGTGATGATGTTGTAAATTATTGTTTGAAAAGGATTTGGACTTGTATGTGTCAAGTCATGATTCTCATGTGGAGCTCCAGTTATAGTAGGTACCCATGGGGTGGACCTCCAGTTATAATAGGTACCCAATTATAGAGGTAGATGATTTGCATGTCAAATCATTAATGTTGTGTGATATATTACTAACCATGGTCACTACATGCTATTAAGTCCCCTCTAGAGACTTTCCACCTCTAGAATGAATTACTTTAGCATATGATCATTTGGTTAGAGTAATATTTTATGAACACAACATCTCACATATCTTCTTAGTATAATGTGATATGATAGATAATTAAAGTTAAAACATATTGACCATGCAATAAAGATAAGAGATAAACATATAATGCATAGATATTAAATAGAAATTTGAATTGTTCATGAGATGACTAAGTAAACTTGAATTGATTAAATATTCAGTTAAATATCAATGTATGGCTCAGTTAAAAATTTAATGTTTGGTTCATTTAAACCATCAATTAAAGGATTAATGTATGCATCATTTAATTAAGGAGAACTCACTGATCACTTCAATAAAGCTAATCAACATGATTTTATTTAAGAATAGTTAACTAAAGTGTTAATCAAAATGAATTAGTTAACTAAAGTGTTTTGCATGACGACACTTTAGTTAAAATAAAAGGCGACACTTTAGTTAACATAAGACAACACTTTATTTAATCAAGTGTTTGCATGATGACACTTAAGTTAGCTTGTTAACTAAGTGATCCTACATCTAGTTAGTAGGCGAGTTCACTTTGAAGTCAATGAAGCGTGATTTAATTCCCAAGGTAAAAGGTAATTGAACACGAAAGTTCTCCAATAAGGCAATTTGTAGTTTCTGAATGTGATGCACCATTACCCATGAAACCATTCATTATAGCTTGCATTATAGTGATTTGGCTTGTTATTTTTAATTTCCCTATTTTGGAATTTTATTAAAACGCCCAATTTTCCAAATTTTAACAATTTTGGCTCTTGACTAGTTTTGATGTCTAGACCTCCAAATTGACCCAAATGCTTCCAAATTTTCTCTGAAGGTACATGACTGATAATATAAATTAAATATAATTATAATGTATGTTTTTTGACCTCCCAATTACATCTACAAACTTTTTCAATGTTCTGTTCAAAGTAGGATTCTTTACTAGCAAATTGGGGCTCCAATTCCCCCTGGGTAATTGCCGGAAATTGCTTCACAAATGATCCGAAAGTCACTTGAATTTCTGAACAGAGGCTGGGTATGTGTAAGGGACCTTTTAAAAGTCTCATATGCATCATGGTTCAGTTTATACAGGCTTTTATGACTCTTTCCAAAACAACTCCTAAGTCACAATTTCGACCCTTGGGGAAAATGCACCAAATCTTCTCTCAATGCAATCAAAATGAGTAAAATGGATTCAAATGCTTAAGTAATGAATATTAGAATTGAAATAAATATTAATTACAGTCCACCCATCATAAATTTATCATAGATACATTCCTCCATTCGAAATAATAAGCATTACCATGGCATATATCAAAATAGAGTGGAAATGGTCATTGTTTGCTCATTAAAAGTCAGTTTGACATACAACTCTTGGGAATTTAGACTTGAAAATTTCTAAGAATGAATATAATAGAATATTTAACTGATTCCAATAATAAATTGACAATTAAATTCTCTCCCAATTCGAAATCATCAGCATTACAATGGTTCACAACAAGATAGTGGGGAAATGACACTATTTCTTCATTGTTCAACATTTTTACATGAATTATTTTGGGTATTTCAACCTGAGAGTATTCTAAACATGAAATACATAGCATATACATCAGAACATAAGATAATGAGCACCGTAATATTCCCCAAAGATATCAATAGCTCACCCAAAGCGCAATCCCTCCACTGGCATGAATATGGTGTGAAAACTGGAAATAGTTGAGAGAAAGTGCTGAAATAGAAGAATCCACATTATTTCCTGTAGATTACACCTGAAAATAAGACTCCATTAAATCTCCATGAAATACCTTAGTGGCCTTTCCAAACACCAGCTAGGATGGGAATCTTTCTCCCTCGAAATTGGCTTAAGCAAGAAAACTAGTCATCCACTAGCTCTCACAATTCACAAATGACAATTTCACAAATGAGAAAAAGCTTCTTCTCATGGCTGATCCCTATATTTTATAAAAATTATTGGTATTCTAAGCTTCCAAATCCATCCATAAACCAAATCCAAGTCGAATTGGTGTGGCTGCTCATGCTATGCCATGTGGCCTCTCTCTTCACCTTCCCTCTTCTCCCAAATTTGAGTAGGAGCCTCTTGGCCTTCTCCAACTCCAAATTTCGACCTCCAAGATTCTATATTTATCCCTGGAATGTTAGTATGTCAGTATTTCAGCCTTCATATCTGACTTGGGTCATAACTGTCATAGAATCTCCATCATTGGTGTCATAGCTGTCATAAATGTAAGGGGAATCTAGCAAAGTGTCCATGCAACTCCCATTTGGCTCTTCCTCTCCCATGTAAGTTACAATTCATCCCAAATTCGACCTATGAAGTATATGGACAAGTATATTAACAGTATAATCCATACAAAAACATTATACTTCCCATATATTCAAATTTGCAAGAGAAAGATACCATTTAACATAGGAATTCTAGCTAGTGTGGGCCCCATAGTCTCCATGTGTCTTCATGCTCTATTGCCACTTCCATTTTCTCTTGTATTTATTTAATAATATCAATTATTAAATATTTATCCCCTTATAATGTCTAAACATCATTTATTATCCCCCTTATTCCAAATCTCAAAGCTTCCACCCCCAACCTAGGAAACTAGTGATTTTCCTCCTTGGCAATTATTTGACTTTTAGCATCCATTTGACAACTTTCATGAATATGGAAAATGTGATTTGGCCATTGTGACGCAATTCCAAGTTTGGGACATTACAAATCCTCCCTTCCCAATATTGCTTGTCCTCAAGCAATTTCAAACATGGTTGTTGAAGAAACTGCTTTCTGTATGATTCTTTGAAGTTGCCACTAAGCTTCCCACTTTGAGTATTTGAGATTCCATGAAGATTTCAGAGAGGAACCACCATGCTTGCTGCTGCACTACTCTGATTAACATCACCTTATTAAGTGGGGAATCCATCTCCCATACTGCTTGTTTCCCAAAGAATTTGAAATCAACTGGACTAAAAACTATACCAGGGTCCCATTGCTTGAATTGCACTCCAATAATTAAGAGTGCTCTCCAACCCATACCATTTGAAAAGAAGATTCCTAGATCCCATTTTCTTGTATGCATTCTTCCAAACATCATGAGTGCATAATATATATCATCAAAGTATATAAAAACATAATAATAATGTACATCAAGGAGGTGCCTCACCAATAAATCATGAAAGTGCTTATACCTCCCGACGAGTAGACTACCATTTGCCAAGTGCATACAAGCTTCAAGTGACCAATCAAATCTGCTCCAATGACATAGGTGAGGATCCCATGTCCCACTATTCTACTCCAAAGATATATAATGTGCATCAATATAATCAGCCATGTGTTCTTTCATCCAAGGAGTGAATGAAGAACCTCCACCAAAATCTGAACCAAATAATGATCAAAGAAAACATGAAGACTTCAAGTGGATCAAAGAAGTCCCATCAATACACCCATGAATATGTATATCATCATGAAATAACAGAGGATTTTTCTTCCAATAAGAATGTTCTTCAATCACATATCTCTTCACCCAAGTGTGTGATGAAGTTCCTCCAACATCTAATAGACTAGGAAAGGAGCAAGGAAAATCATGAGTCTCCAAGTGACTCAAGTGAACATCATAGGTGCACCCATGTAGATGTGTATAATTATAATGTAAACAAGGATTCTTCTACAAATGTAAATAAGATGGTTCTCTAATAATTACATCATCAAAAGGAGAAATAGAATGTCCATGCTCTTCATGTCGCACCATAAAAAAAGAAACCTTTCACCCATACTTCATTAGGATGACTGCTGCAAATTTTAGAAGTGTAGGATGTAGAAGAAAGAACCAACTCACCCAAATGACCATTAAGTGCAAAATTGTCATAATGTGAAGGATCCACAGAAGTAGGATTATGCAGCTCCTTCAAGAGTGTGAAACCTTTGTCATAGATTGGTTCCAATGTAGATGAATCATGTTCTTCTTTAAAAATTGCATACCCTTCATCAAGAGACAATTCAAGTTCCTCTTCAACCACATCAAGTGTTTGGATCTCTTTAAGCGCATCTTCAAATACATCAAGTACATTCAAATTTCCAAATTTATCATGATCCACCATGTCATGAGAATCCTTCAAACAATATACCATTTGACAATCTGAAACATAGGAGGAAAAACAAGTGTCTTGCAACTTTTCAAGAAGTTGCTCATTTTGAATTGTGAGCTTATGAATAACTTCATTATTCTTCAAGTAGGATTCATGTAAACATTCACTAAGCCGCCAATGGCATTTTTTCTATCAAAAAGCAAAGACATGAAATTATCTTTGATGTTGCACATTGCTCTTTGGATCTTCTCCATGTCTTCAAGGAAGGATGGCTCCTCTAAGGAAGTAGTTCTCCAACAAGAATATGATACCAATTCTTGAGTGTCATGGAGTATGCTAAGGGCCTCTTGGATATTCTTTTCATTCATCTTTAAGGACCCTTCAAGAAAATGAGGCTCTTGCAAATTAACATCCTCATCTTCTTCCTTATTGCTTGGACCAACTTCATGAAGCTAAAGTGGTGATGGGGAAGTTGATCTTGTTTCTTCTTCAACCGCTACAAGGTATTCATTTTCAGGTTTAATGGAAGTTTGTCTTGCAGAAACACTTTCAAAATTGATCTCTATGTCACCAACATAGAGGTGTGAACACCCATCAGTAGGTACTCCTTCATAGTTCAAGCATCCATAGGTAGATGCTCTTTGGTCCATGTCCATAGTAGAATTTGTTTCAGAATGATATTCAATAGTTTCAAGGTACTCTTCTTCCTTCTCATGTGATGTTTCCTCATCTTTTTCAAAGTCATTTGGGAGTGAATTTCGATCCTCCTCATGTAATGCCTTTTCTTCTTCATCACCCACAGAAATTTGTAGCTCCTTGGTCTCCTCCCTACTTGTGAATTGATTCTTATTCCTTAATGAGTATTTATTTGAATTGTTTTTTATAAATTCCTTCAACCAATCATTAATGTCTTCACAATGAATAGTTTTATGTGCCAATTTGAATGCTTGATTAACCTGCCTGGACATATCACCACCACATGGCTTAATGAATTTATTCAATTCATATATACCATCCATTACTTCAATAGGTTCCAATACCATGCTCTGATACCACTTTAATGTCCCTATTTTGGAATTTTATTAAAATGCCCAATTTTCCAATTTTTCACAATTTTGGCTCTTGACTAGTTTTGATGTCTAGACCTCCAAATTGACCCAAATGCTTCCAAATTTTCTCTGAAGGTACATGAATGATAATATAAATTAAATATAATTCTAATTTATGTTTTTTTACCTCCCAATTACATCTAAAAACTTGTTTAATTCTATTTTAAAAGTAGGATTCTTTACTAGCAAATTGGGGCTCCAATTCCCCCTGGGTAATTGCCGGAAATGGCTTCACAAATGATCCCAAAGTCACTTGAATTTATGAACAGAGGCTGGTTATGTGTAAGGTACATTTTCAAAGTCTCATATACATCATGGTTCAGTTTATAAATGCTTTTATGACTCTTTCCAAAACAACTCCCAAGTCACAATTTCGACCCTTGGGGAAAATGCACCAAATCTCCTCCCAATGCAATAAAAATGAGTAAAATGGATTCCAATGATTAAGTACTGAACATGAGACTTGAAATACACATTAATTACAGTCCATTCATCATAAATTTATTATATATATATTCGTCCATTCGAAATAATAAGCATTACCTTGGCATATATCAAAATAGAGTGGAAATGGTCATTGTTTGGTCATTAAAAGTCATTTTGGCATACAACTCTTGGGAATTTCGACTTGAAACTTTATGAGAATGAATAAAAGAGAATATTGAACTGATTCCAATCATAAATTGACAATTAAAGGCTCTCCCAATTCGAAATCATCAGCATTACAATGGTTCACAACAAGATAGTGGGGAAATGACACTATTTCTTCATTGTTCAACAGTTTTACATGAATTATTTTGGGTATTTCTACCTGAGAGTCTAATAAACATGAAATACAGAGAATATACATTAGAAAATAAGATAATGAGCATTAGAATCTTCCCCAAAGATATCAATAGCTCACCCAAAGCGCAATCCCTCCATTGGCATGAATATGGTGTGAAAATTGGAAATAGTTGAGAGAGAGTGCTGCAATAGAAGAATTCACATTATTTCCTGTAGCTTACAACTAAAAATAAGACTCCATTAAAGCTTTATGAAAGGCCTGAGTGGCCTTTCCAAATACCAACTAGGATGGGAATCTTTCACCCTCGAAATTGGCTTAAGCAAGAAAGTTAGTCATCCACTAGCTCTCACAATTCACAAATGACAATTTCACAAATGAGCAAAAGCTTCTTCTCATGGATGATCCATGTATTTTATAAAAATTATTGGTATTCTAAGGTTCCAAATCCATCCATAAACCAAATCCAAGTCGAATTGGTGTGGTTTCTCATGCTATGCCATGTGGCCTCTCTCTTCACCTTCCCTCTTCTCCCAAATTTGAGTAGGAGCCTCTTGACCTTCTCCAACTCCCAATTTCGACCTCCAAGATGCTCTAGTTAGCCCTAAAATGTTAGTATGTCAGTATGTCAGCCTTCATATCTGACTTGGGTAATAACTATCATAGAATCTCCATCATTGGTGTCATAGCTGTCATAAATGTAAGGGGAATCTAGCCAAGTGTCCATGAAACTCCCATTTGGATCTTCCTCTCCCATGTAAGTTACAATTCATCCCAAATTCGACCTATGAAGTATATGGACAAGTATATTAACATTATAATCCATAAAAAAACATTAGACTTCCCATATATTCAAATTTGCAAGAGAAAGATACAATTTAACATAGGAATTCTAGCTAGTGTGGGCCCCATAGTCTCCATGTGTCTTCATGCTCTATTGCCACTTCCATTTTCTCTCGTATTTATTTAATAATATCAATTATTAAATATTTATCCCCTTATAATTTCTAAACATAATTTATTATCCCCCTTATTCCAAATCTCAAAGCTTCCACCCCCAACCTAGGAAACTAGTGATTTTCCTCCTTGGCAATTATTTGACTTTTAGCATCCATTTGACAACTTTCATGAATATGGAAAATGTGATTTGGCCATTGTGACCCAATGCCAAATTTGGGACATTACATTATTAATGTGTTGGGAACATGGCAAGTTGATACAATTTATCTCTATTCTATATTGCTCAGTATTCTCTCTTATCTAGCACATAGGGTGCTGAAAGCAATCTGCTTTATTTTGTAAAAGACATTCTCTTTGATCTATCATAGTTATACTCTGAATATTTGTTGGGGTTTTTCATCCTCATTGCTTTCCCCATTATACATCTTTTGTTGTGGTTGAATGTTTCATGTGATTGAATGGTTAATTGATTAAAGTATTCAATATTTCCACACATAAATCTTTGAAGTTCAAAGATCATCCTATTTTCTGAAAAATTAACAAGAACATGAAATCGCATCATAAGTAGCTTTAACACTAACATGACGAGTAGATTTATTCAATGTCCAAAAGATCTCATCCTAATGATTTGTCAATTTAATACCAAGGTGACTTAAGCCAACAAAGTTAAAATCATTTGTTATTATGTTTGAAAACATCTTCCATTTTTTAAATCATGTTTGAAAATTCCATGAATGAGCAATGAAATGAGATTGTGTTCATTAAAAAATCAACAATTAATGAAATTGCAATAGATGTTAAAGATGATATTATTAAATAATTATTTATTTATGATATATGTGAATATATCTTAATTATTTTGTTTAATAAAAGTGTTTTTCAACCTCAACCTTTAGTCTTACAAAGATGACACATCTTAGGTTCTATGCACTGTTTCATATGTAGCTCATGAGAGTCTCTTTTTATTTTAGCTATGGATCTTCTAGAGTGAATGAACTCATAATATATTAATTTATCCCACCACTTTTTGAACTTGGAAGTAACCAACATAGATCCATCTTAAAAAGGATCCATCTTTTAGTGGAAATGTTGAGGAAATGTGAATAAAATGTTTATGGTTTTAATTTGGAGTCTTATATATGTGCTTCTAATTTTTTTTTTTTAAATTTAAATCTATATTTTAAATATATGCAATTTATATTTTATATATGCAATTTATTGCTTTGTTGGAAATTAAAAATGAGTCTACAACTTTCATATAATTTTGAGATGTGATTGAGAAGCTCTTTTACCTATAAATATAAATTACGTGATTAACACATGACCTAAGATAAAATTGATTGCGCCTAGAGGCCCTCTACAGCTCAATATGGGGGAGATTTTGTAAAGTGATGTAACATTAGTAACGTTTGTAACATGTCGGCAGAAAATAATAGTGATAGTGAATATTATGGGAGAGATCTTGTAACTTGATGTAACCATTAGTAACATTTGTAACATGTCGGCAAAAAATAATAGTGATAGTGAATATTATGGGAGAGATCTTGTAAAGTGATGTAACTTTTGTAACATGTCGACAAAAAATAATAGTGATAGTGAATATTATGGGAGAGATTTTGTAACACAAAATAAAAAATAATCACTTTAGTAATGTTATTTTTATTAATAAAAAATAAATTTTCTAATAGGCCAAAATAAATGTCGGCCACAAAAACAATCTAATATGGGGGAGATGTTGTAATCTTCCTACCTAACAAAACAACAAAAAAGTAAAAATTTAATTATCCGTAAAAAAATATGTGGGTGAAGAAAAAAACACAAAATTGAATTATGCCCAAAAAAAATTGTCCTCTTACATGGTTTTAAAACCATGTGCAAGGCATTCTAAATAATCCATGGTTTTATTGTACATGGTTTAGGAGGCATTGCACATGGTTTTTAAACCATGTGCAAGGCCTCCTAAACAACCAATGCTTTTATTGTATATGGTTTAGGAGGGCCTTGCAAATGGTTTTAAGACCATGTGCAAGGCCTCCTAAACAACCCATGATTGTAGGAGGGCCTCCCATATGGTTCCTAACAAAATAAAAAATAATAAAAAATATTATATGTCGGCCATAAATAATATTAAATATTAATAATAATAAAATTATATGTGAACCTTAAATAAAAAGATGTGTCTTTTGGTTTGAATCAAATCAATGGATACCTAAGAAGAGGTTTGCACCTTGAGAGATTTGATCCATCTAGGCGCTTGATAGAGCCTAGGATTTGGATCTACACTGGTTTAAATCAATCATAAGAATATATTTTATTAATTTTAATTGTGTATAACTCATATTTTTAATAAATAAAACTAAAATGGATTTGTATATATCCAATATATTTTGTTGTTTGAAAATGGAGAAAATTGATTCATTGCATTTTTTCTTCTCATTTCAGAGTTCTTTGCAATCACTCTATGTGGTGTAGAGCCCTCCTTCACGTTTTTATTTCAATATTTAAACAAAGCATGGACATTAAAACCTATGATTGAAGGAATGGTTCACACTTTTTTTCCTATAAGAGAATTGAGAGATGGTTAACATTTTTGTTCTATTAGTTGTAGTGGAATTATGGCAAGACCCATGATTATCAATATCTTGGTTGTTATTTTGTTTTTGGTTACTTATTTATATAAGTTTTATAATTTTTTTTTTCGTTTTTGGTCAGTCCAGGCTTCTTATACTCCTTTGTCTGAAAGATTAAAAGCAGCAGAGCGATCTCAATCTTCTCCCTCTCTTCGGGTCCTTAGAGCTTCGACCCCTGATTCTTCGGTTTCCTAATGCGCATCCTTTCTCTGAATGTTCATGGCCTGGGGAGTCTGGCCAAGAAAAAAATCCTCTGTCATTTGTTGTCTGTTCTTTCTCCTGATGTTGTCCTTTTTCAAGAAACCATGACTAGTCCTTATCTTGCTTTATATGCCTTTTCTAAACTTTGCCCGGGCTGGGAGTTTTGTGCTCTTAGTTTTGATGGCCTCTCTGGGGGCATTCTCTCTGGATGGAATCCAAAAATCATTAAATGCAAAGTCTTCTATACTGTTGCTGGTATTCTGCTAAAATATTCGATCCGGGGATCTTCCCTAAACCTCTCAATTTTAAACTGCTATGGTCCTTACCTTAATCGTGATTCTTTCTGGAATGCTGCAGCTTCGAGAGGTCTTCTTTCTCTGCCTAATCTCATCTTAGCAGGGGATCTTAATCTTACTTTGAATGCTTCAGAAATCTGGGGTTCCAAAGCCCTTACAGATCCATTGGGTTCTTTTTTCACGAGTCTTTTCTCTGAACACAACTTAGTGGATGTTGCTCCTCCCTGTGCTGGTCCTACCTGGAGGAATGGGAGGATAGGGGAAGATGGTATTTCTAAAAGGCTTGATCGTTTTTTGTTGTCGGAACAGCTGATCAGCTCTCTGCCAATGTATAGAGCATGGGTTCACAGAAGTGGAATTTCTGACCAATTTCCTATTATCTTGGAATGGATAGGCCAACAAAATCCTAGTGCTTATCCATTTAAGTTTAATCATTCTTGGTTAGATAATGAAGATTTTGTTCAGATGGTTCGTTCTGAATGGCCTCTTATTCAACCGGATCCCTCTCAAGATGCCATGAATGATCTCTCCTGCAGACTTCAAACTCTAAAAGCTAAGGTTAAATCTTGGACTAAATATGAAGCATTAAAAATGAAGGATAAATCTGCTGCTTTGGAAGAGGAAATTAGCTCTCTTCTCCATTCATCTCTGTCTACAATTCTAAACCATGAACAACAACTTAAGCTGTGCTCTCTTAAAGTAGCTCTACAAAAAATGTCTGATCATGAAATTTCTTCTGCAAGACTTCAAAGCAGAATTACCTGGGCGCTTAAGGGGGATGCTAATACCAAGTATTTTCATGCTGTGGCTACAGCTCAAAAAAATCATAATGCTATCTGGAGTCTTAAAGATGAGTTGGGTACTTGGGTTTCTGATGATCAAAGTCTAAAATCCCTTGGTATTAAACATTTCAAGTCTATGTTTGAAGATGACAAAACTGGAATCTCAGCTGAAGGTAATTCATCTCTTTCCCACTTTTATCAGCATGGAGGATAAAGATTCCTTTTCTAGACCTGTCTCTATTTTGGAAGTGGAAAAGGCTCTTAAACTCTTTAAAAAAGATAAGGCTCCTGGGCCGGATGGTTGGCCAGTCGAGTTCTTTTTGTTCTTTTTTGATCTTTTGGGTCCTCTCCTTGTTAATGTGGTGGAATCAGCTAGAACCTCAGGCAGAGTGGCTCCTGCTCTCAATTCTACTTTTCTAGCTCTTATCCCAAAGACAGACCTGCCAGTTTCTTTCGCTGACTATCGACCTATCTCCCTTTGTAATCTCGGCTACAAACTGATTTCCAAAGTTGCAGCTATGAGGCTTAAACCCTTTCTGGATGCTTCCATCTCTCCTCAACAATTTGGCTTTCTTAAAAATTGGCTGATCCAGGAACCCATTTCTATTACTCAGGAAGTCTTGCACTCCATCCACTCCAAAAATAAATGTGCCCTCATCCTCAAGCTGGATTTATCTAAAGCCTTCGACAGAGTTAATTGGACCTTCATTCGTCTTTTACTTATTCAAATTGGAGTTCCCCTTGTTGGAGTTAATTGGATCCTGGGTTGCATTTCTTCAGCTAATTTCACTGTTCTTATTAATGGCTCTTCTTCCTCTTTTTTTCCTGCCTCGCGGGGTTTAAGGCAGGGATACCCTTTATCTCCGCTTTTGTTCATTCTGGTTATAGAAGGGCTTAGTCTCTTGATTGAGGATGTTAAATGGAATGGGAAGGTTAAAGGCATAAAAATGTCATCTAAGCTCTTTCTCACCCATCTACTATTTGTAGATGATGTGATTCTATTTGGATTGGGTTCCATTGAAGAGTGGCTGGCTTTCAAAGGCATTCTGGATATCTTCTGTGAGGCCTCAGGTATGAGTATTAATGTGAACAAATCTTGTTTTCTACAAAAATGTGTAGATGAGGCAATTCTCCAAAGAATTACAGGTATCCTCCCTTACAGGTTTGATGATTTTCGGAAAGGTTTTACTTATTTGGGATATTTCCTGAAACCAAATTGCTACCTGGTTAAAGATTGGCTCTGGATGGTATCAAAATTTGAAAAGAAAATTTCTCATTGGACAAATAGGTTTCTTTCCATGGGAGGCAAGCTTATTCTTATTCGTGCTTTCCTTTCTAGCATGCCAGTCTACTGGATGGATTTGGTTCCGATTTCATCTTCTATTCTGGATAAACTCAGAAAAGTCAATTTTTCCTTTTTGTGGGGATCTTCTGATAAGACCAAAAAATTTCATCTAGTAGATTGGCATCTTTTGGCTCGGCCCACTTCCCACGATGGCTGGGGTATTAAGCACCTCCCTAGATTTTGTCTTTCTTTGAGAATGAAATTTTTTTGGCTGGCAGTCAACAGCAAAGGCATCTGGAATCTCCTTATCACCACTAAATATCTGAAAAATAAGCCTTTTCACCTATGGCTCAGGGATAAGAACTTCAATTATAACAATGCCTCAATTATTTGGAAGGGCTTCATTGCTACCTTAAATTGGATTGGCAAAGGTATTACCTGGCAAGTTGGTAATGGTGAATCCATTTGCCTGGGTGCAGACCCTATCATGGGTATGGGATCCTCTTTTACTCTGCTTAGAGGATTGAGAGAATATTTAGAGGATTTTGGCATTTTTTCCTTAGCTCAAGCTCGCAATCATACTCCAAATGCCAAAGGTTACTGGTTCTCTGCAGACGAACTTGATCTTATTGGTGAGTGGAAATCTATTTGGGATAATTATATAAGGGGTCTGGAATTTGGTCGTATATGGCTCACTAATCAAATTGATACATTAATTTGGACTCATAATAAGTATATAGGGCCGTTATCTGCTGCTGAAGGTTATTCTTGTGTAATTTCCAATAGTTGTTCAGAATTAAATGACAAGGTTCTGAAAATTTTGTGGACTTTGACTATCCCTCTGAAAATAAAATGTTTTATCTGGTTATTGAGATTCCGAAAGATATTAACCTGGGATCAATTGCAGACTAGAGGCATCAATGGGCCCAGTCGTTGTGTCCTCTGTGAAGGTAACCTGGAAGATATTCAACACCTATTTTTTTGCTATCCATTTTCTGCCCGTATATACACATTCTTTGAGGAAAAATTCAGCTGCTCTTTCCCTATCTCCAGCTCTGTCCACTCCTTCTTGGACTGTTGGTTCTCTTGTACTACGAGTTCTGCCCTTTACTTCTACTTGCCTCTGTTTATATTATGGGGAATCTGGCTCACTCGTAACTTCAGCCTATTTGAAAATAAAAAACCTTCCTTCTTAGCTTTGATTGCCAGAATTGAAGACTTGATAAATACTTTCCCTGTGCCTATGAAAATTCACAATATTCGCAATATAGGTCCTGAACCAATAAAATGTTTTCCTTGTGGTTTTTTCGATGGAGCTGCAGCGGAGTATATTGGAGGATCAGGTTATGTGATTTTTATCAACGATTCTCATTTCTATAGTTTTTCCATGGGTTGTGGAAGAAGCTCGAATACAAGAGCAGAGTTATTGGCTTGCTGGGCAATTCTTAGAGTCAGCATATTGATGGGTATTCCTATGTAGCTGATTTATGGGGATTCTTTGGTTATTATCTCATGGCTAAACATAATTTCTGCACTTGATGTACCATCTCTGATGCACTGGTGTATAGACTTTTGCTACAAAAGGCCCCGCCGGCGATCTTTAAACATACATATCATGAGCATAACATGCTGGCAA
>LPNX011136632.1:288162-352339 GCA_001517045.1 Pseudotsuga menziesii | reverse complement strand
TATATATATATGATGTATCTGCTGCTTTGTTTTATTATTTACATTGGTAGATGTTGTATCTGGCAGTCATCATGCTGATATTGTAAATGATGCCTTTTGATTCATATGAATAACAAAGACTGGTATTTTTTCCTTTGGAAAAAAGTTTTGTAATTTTTAAATAGTGGACATGTTAATTTCTATTATTATTTATTTGTTTATTACACACATACACATTGTTCTTCTAAGAAGAATGATATTTTTAGTTTCCTCTTTTTCCTTACAATTATTACAATGAAGTAAAACATGTTTATTTATAATGTTAAAAATATAATTTATATTAAAAAATGTATAATTTATAATGTTGATAATATGCCATTTAAAAATCACTCAAATTAGTAAATTTCATTAGGTAATAATCTAGTAATTCCTTAAGTATTTAAAAATAGACTATTTTTTTTAAATTTAATACTAAATATTTTAACATAAACATTATCATTTCAAAAATAAGATAAAAAAAATATTTTAAAAGTTTAACAAAATAACATGGCATTGGAGTGCCCTTTTATTCATTTGTATACAATTTAAGCATGTATTGAATTTCATATTTTTAATCTTTTGTTATTTAATTAAAAAAAACAAACAAAATACAAACTAAAGAAGATATCAAATTTACAACTTTCATAAATTAAATTTACAACTCTACATAATGGTGATGGTCAAATTTTTCATATAAAAGATTGCATTATAACATATTCTAATGTTAGGAGTATAATATTTAATGAAAGGTTTAGAATCTAAGTATGAAGCAATACATTAATCAATTATAAAGATATAAATGAAAGAAGAACAATACTGCTGTCAATAATAATTCTCATTAATATCTAAAAGCCTCATCATACTATAAGGAATTACAAGAATATATACAGTTTTTATTTGCAAGAATAGAATATGCAAAAAAACAAAATAGTAAGACTTGACTTAACCTAGCTAGAAGTCAAGTCAGAAGTCAAGTCTTCAAGAGGGAGTTACCTGACCTAAGCTGCACTTAAGGAGAAATCCATAGAAACAAGGAACACATTCTTGCTCTAAGCTTTTTTCAAAAAAAAAATCCATGGAAAATAAAAAATAAAAAACCAAAACTTGGGTTGACCGTTCACAAGCCTGAGGCTCCACTCCGAAGGCTAATATTACCCATGAATTCAGGCCAAATATTACCCATGAATTCAGGCCAAAATATTCCAGAACCAATACATTGAAAGAAAAAAAACTAAGTTAACTAGTACGTACGTGACTAGTACATGTACTCCCCAAAGAGGAAGTAAAAAAAAAACTAAGTTAACTAGTACGTACGTGACTCGTACATGTACTCCCCAAAGAGGAAGTTGTAATTTTGTTCCAACGAGCAGTTGATGTTGCCTACAGATAGCAATTCCCTATTCTAGTGTTAGCAGTTGATATGGCCTACAGTTAGCAATTCCGTATTCTAATGTTAGCAGTTGATATTGACTTTACATTCATATTTCAGGAGAAAACCAAGTTGTCAAAACATCCTTCAATATTCCTATAAGATTCCGGATCGAGAGGCCAGTAGAGAGGATCCTGTGGATCGCCGTTGTCCTCGAGTTCATCGCTGAATGCTTTGAAGGTCGCATAGCCCAATTCACCATACAGCCGCAATAAAAGTTTCTTCAATGTCGAAGAGGAGAAATCGCCAAGCTCCACCTTAGTCTCCTCCAAGTCTTTTGTCAAAACAGAAGAATATGATGATATCTTATCCCAATCTTGACTTTGTTGTTGCAAAAGGAAGAGTTTCTCACAGAGGTTGTCATTTAGCAGTACCGAAGAACTAGAAGTGGAACAAATACATTTTGAGCAAATGCTCTCCCCTGAGGGACTAGTGAAGCATTTGTCGTCTGAATCTAAATCCGTGAGGCTTTCCTCGCAAGTTGTAGTCTCGCAATTCTGAGCAACATTTCCACACGATATATCTGCAGTTGCATTTGATGGGTTAAGAAGAAGGGCTGCCTCTTCAATTGGGTTGAACTTCGATCCATCAATGGGAGACGCAATTGTTGGTTTCATGTCTTTTACGGATGAGAGTCCCTCAGGCTGCAAATTCAGCTCTACCAATGCCCGGTCAAAGTCATGCCCTTTGAAAAGATCCAAGTGAAAATGATCATCATCCACAACATTCGCTGAATCAACTGGTAAAACTGGATCACATGAATAAAATTCTTCGTTTGGGCGCTTGAAGCCCTGGCGAGTCTTGGACAAAACCATTCCAGCAGCATCTCTTCCTTTTATTTGAGAAGGATTAACCCTAGAAGCCTTCAATATAGGGGGTGTACAATTCTTCGTTATAAGGGTTGTAGAATTCTCTCTTAATGGACGTACCCCGAATCTTCCACCATGCGCTTCAAGTTTAGGGATTGCAGAATTCTGTTTTAATGGACGTCCCCCGGATCTGACACCTTGTGCTTCAGATTTAGGGGTTGTACAATTCTCTCTTGATGGACGTCCCCCAAATATTTCACCATGCGGTTCAACTTTAGGGGTTGCAGAATTCTGTCTTAATGGACGTCCCCCGGATTTTCCAACATGCCCTTCAAATTTAGGGGTTGCAGAAATCTCTCTTAATGGTCGCCCCCCGGATCTTGCACCATGCGCTTCAAATTTAGGTGTTGCAGAGTTCTCTCTTAATGGACGTCTCCCGGATCTTCCACAAAACGCTTCAGATTTGGGATCCATTGGCATTGTAATAGTACTGGCACTGTTTATTTGCAGCTTTGTGTCTCCAGCAACCGCCATATTGATATCCTACGAAGGAATCCTTCGATATTAGATCGAGACAGGCTGAACCAAACCAGAGACACCTAATATCTAATATCTTAGCGTTAACCGAAGCAGAGATACCTAGTATCTTAGCCTCAAACAAACCAGAGTTACCTAATATCTGCTCAAACCGAAAGTCACTTAAAATACCTGTTATCTGCGTTTGTGATCTTACCGCTTCGCAATTTCATAAGACCTTTCTCAGCCTTCGTCGTTTGTGGTCCAACGGCTTCAAAGTTATGTAGATATAGATATAGCAAAAGGTGGCGAGTTTAATTGCCATCTATTTTGTTTAATGAATATATCTTTAAGATAAAGCTAGTCCAGTAGGTTTAATTGTAAATTTTAATTATAATTAACCCGGGTTTAATGGTAAATTTGAAATATAATTAATCTCAAGAGAGACTTCAACTGGTAAGATGAAATATAATTAATCTCAAGAGAGACTTCAACTGGTAAGATGTGTTCACACTTTTTTATAGAGGGATAGTTCAATTGGTAAGAAGGAGAAGGGGTAACAAGTTCAAGCCCTTAAGTCCTTAGCAAATTGTACTCATTTATTAAATTCATTATAAGATTTTAAGTTTGAATTTTACTATCTTTGAACCAAGGCCTTAGCCCCTAAGACACTATTAGGTAATTAGGATCCATTTTCACAATTTATAATATAATATGAAAGTTTATTAGAATTTCTACCTATGTATAGTAAACATATTGTTACAATTTATTATTGCTTGATAGCATATTTTTGTCAATATATAAGAGTATATATTGAGTAATATGATTTAAGTGGATACTAGTGGCCACCTACTTGTATCATTGATTTAGAATGGTTCCACATCTTGGCAGTTTTTCACATAGAAAAGTTTCAGTGCATTTTTTAGGCTCTAAATAGTGTTTTTTATTCCTTTGACACAATGAGATTGCTAATGCCTTACCTAAACCTAGATTGAGATCGCTCTTCTCATGGAGATATTCCTAATGGGATTTTGTACACCCAAAATGGAGTTTGTATGTAGAAGTTGTATTAGAATCATAGGGCCCACATTCCTTTTTCCACTCCATCTACTAAGGTTAGAGTTTTCAATATTTAGGGTTCTTGCCTCTTAGGGTTCAACACTCGTGTTAAAAGGACACCCTTCAACCTCTTATAATGGTGCTCTTGCAAATGAACACCATTTAGATCATTATTCAAATTTTAGGGAGCATATGGTATAAGTTCGGATGTATAAGTCATAAAATCATTAAATGGAGAGACCACCCTATTTCATTCATAACAAAATCATTAAATGCAGAGGAAACCCTCTTCCATTCATCATAAAAGCATTAAATGGAGAGGCCACCCTCTCCCATCCATGGTATTTGATAACACATGGTTTTGTTCCATGGTAAGGCAGTAAGACACATTGTCCATGGCATTTCGGAGTCCATGGTTTTGTTCCATGGTATGGCCCCAAGGCACATTGTACTAATGTTATATAAAGTCTCCATTCATTCTCAATAAAGCATTCAAAGATTTTTTGCATCCAACCTTTCTATTATTCTATTAAGTTAATTTAAAGTTATTTATTCTTAGTGTCTTTCTTAGTATAGTTTGAGAGGTGAGGCTAAAAGAACCCTCTTTGAGCCCCACCCCTCCATGTGGCTTATTTACTCTATGTTACTCTATGCATCAAATGTTAACAATTTTGCATTTTTAATCTCCTCTTCTCTCGGCATTCAAGCCTCTCGGGTATTAGCCCCCAAGATCCGGATCAGTGGTATCTGAGCAAGTAAGCATTCCATAGGAATGAGGGTTTGAGCATAGTTTATATTCAAATATTCGCAGGAATTTCCAACCTCCTTTTGGCACTCTCAGAGTTTATTTGTTGGTCCATACACTCGTTTCTATGTTGCATCTAGAGATTCTGTGATCTCGACAAGAATTTGTGTTGCTTTACAAACCCTTGGCAACCTACACTCACCAATCTAAGGAGGATGACCCACTTATGAAAAAGTTAGAGAGATGTTGTGATATATACAATATGTTTCAATACATATTCCATATCTTATTTTAAATGTTTTTCGTCATCTAAAATGGGTATTTCATGATTTTTCATTTGGCTTCCTAGTTTGTGGGATATGTTTGTTTGAAGTAGCACACGTTTGTACACAATGCGACTTCACATACAAAAAAATTAAACAAGTACCACATAGTACACATAACATCTCAAATGCTCTACCATAGATTATTGGGAATTTTTTTCGTCATATAAAATGGGTATTTCGTGGGTTTTCATTTGGATTTCTGTTTTGAGAGATATCATCAATTGAAGCAACATATGTTTGCAAAACTAGTGCATGCACATTGCGTGAGCTTCAACAAACATTTTCTAATTCCTTGGGTGGCCATAGATCAATTACGTTATAAGGATGGAAATTTCTCTTCGATATCTCAAATGGGTCTTCAACAAAATTTGATTTCATCACTGGCATCAAAAGCTATGAATGGATTTGCACTGAGACATCAAATCTACCAAAGAACATGATTTTTTTCAAAATTTTGGACTTTTATTAAAGTCTATTGTAATCATAGTTATGGTTCAACCACACAAAACCCACGGTTATGGGTCAACCACACAAAACCCATGGTCATGGTTATGGTTAGGGATAGCCACAGAAAACCAACTATTATGGGATAGCCACAGAAAACCAACTATTATGGGTCAATCACACAAAACCCATGGTTATGGGTTAACCACACAAAACCAACGATCATGGTTATGGGTCAACCACACAAAACCCATGGTCATGGTTATGGTTATGGTTCAACCACACAAACCCACAATTATGGGTTAACCACACAAAACCCTTGTCTTCATTGGAAACTATCACATTGTAATAATGGGTCTCTTTTTAGCATGAAATGATGGGGACCATCAGTTTCTAGGGGGGAGGAATGATCCGAATTTTAGGGGGCATGAGGTCTAAATTCATATGTATAAGTCATAAAATCATCAAAAGGAGAGGCCACCCTCTTACATTAATCATAAAAGCATTAAATGGAGAGGCCACCCTCTTCCATTCAACATAAAAGCATTAAATGGAGAGGCCACCCTCTCCCATCCACAGTATTTGGTAACAGATGGTTTTGTTCCATGGTATGGAAGCAAGACACATTGTCCATGATATTTGGTAGCCCATGGTTTTGTTCCATGGTATGGCCTAAGGCACATTGTAATCATTTTAGAAAAAGGCTCCATGCCTTCTTAATAAAGCATTAACGAATTTTTGGCATCCAACCTTTCTATTATTCTATTAAGTTATTTTTGAGTTATTTGTTCTCGGTGTCTTTCTTAGTATAGTTTGAGAGGTGAGGCTCAAAGAACCCTCTTTGAGCCTCACCCCTCCATGTGGATTATTTACCCTATGTTTCTCTATGTTACTCTATGCATCAAATGTTAACAATTTTGCATTTTTAATCTCCTCTTCTCTCGACATTCAAGACTCTCGAGTCTTATGCCCCAAGATCCAGTTTAGATTTAGATCAAGATAAGAGAAAGTGCGTAAAGTGGATCATTTACACAAAATTCAGTGCCACCATCGCAACCAAAAAGGTCCAACCAAAAAATCTAGAGGAGAAAGAGGAAGGGAAGCACCTCTTCCATTAATATATATATGGATGGAGTAGACTCTACTACATTTCATTATTGATAGTGGTAGCTAGAAGAACCCGATATTGATTAAGATAATTAAGAGATTGAAGCTATTAGCAATGCTGCACACTCAACTCTACACCATCAGTTGTTGAGTCAACGATGAGACGTTTGCGTCAATTATAAATCCTTCCTATCCTACAACATCAAACCCTTGAAGGATGAGGTGCTATGCGAATTTTCCCCACTTGAAGATTTTGATTTCCTTTTAGGACAATACTATATGTGGAAACAACATGATATTTATGAGGAAAGGACCCATAATGTCATTGTTACTTTAGGACACCAACTCTATAGGGTACCTAAGGAAGTTCCAACAATCACAATTTCCTTGATTTTGACAAAGAAATGTTGAAGGGTAATATATCAAACCAATCAATGTTTCCTCTTCATGGTTCAATTAGAATTTTAGTGGAAGGTCATTGCAACCACCACATCTTGATCAACATGAGGCTTCTCTACATAGTAGAATTAGGAAGAAACAATATTGTAGAGGAATATAGATATAAGGATTTTCCTCATCTAAGGGGGGTCCACTACAATGACAGGTCAAACATTCAATTGATTTTATACTTGGTATTATTTTACTCAATGGGAAAGTATAAAACCCTCTCTTATGGGAAATCAGGAAATAAAATGTCAAATTTAAGAGCTTATCCAAAAGATCCTCATTTGATCGATCTCCTTACATCGTGCGAGCCAATTTCTATTAACTCAAGATAAGGATGGGGCATGGTGCCTCTCTATTTATTACATATCCCTGAATAAAATCACTATAAAAAATTGATACCTAATCCCCCATATTAATGATTTACTTGATCAACTTAAGGGTGTCAAGTTCTTTAGTAATATCGATATGAAGTGGGGCTATAACTAGGTCCCTATTGAGCAAACTAATGTATGGAGTAAAAATGTGAAGACAACCTTCATGTCTAAAGAAGACCTTTTTGATTGGTTGGTGGTTCCTTTTGGCTTGAATAATTCTCTGACAACATTTAAAAGGATGATGGATGATATATTGTGTCCATTAATCATAGTATTTTGTGGTAATGTATTTGTACAACGTCCTCATCTTTAGTAAAACTTAAGAAAAACATTTTTAGCACATTCAACACATCATGAACACCCCATGAAAACATACTTTATACACCCATTTGGATATATTCTCTTTTGGAATGGAGACGATTCATCATTTCAGATACATTGCACATGAACATGGGGTGCATGTGGACTTCTACAAGATCGAAGTCATTTGCAATTAGAAATCCTTGATGAGTCTAACAAAACTTTGTAGTTTCTTGAGCCTAACTAACTTCTACCCTAGGTTCTTGTTTGGGTTGTCTCATTTGACTTAGTCCCTAATCCAAGTGACCAAGTGTAGGGCCAAATCAAAGTTCATTTTATTTGAGTCAACATAAACCATTCAAGGATGTAAAGTATTGTGTTTTTTCATCACCGTTACTCATCCTAATAGATCTATAGAAACCCCTCACAATTGAGAAAGATGATTGCAATTATGATATTAGTGCAATCCCCACTCAATACAAACATATGGTGGCTTATCATAGAGAGATGCTCTATGATTCAGTTCAAAATTACCTCACCCACGACAAGGAGATGCACTCCAATGTGGAGATCTGTCACCAATGAAATCATTACATCCTAGGGAAGGGGGAAATAATCCACATTGATTAAAATCCCTTGTGTATAATGAAGGCATAAGGGAATTTATAGAACATTCTCCATCATAAGTGGCCCATCTACTAACAATAGGGAAGCACACATCACATTGTATACTACCTTAGCCAACCTCTAATCTCAGAGTTCAATAACATGCTTAACTCTTGTCTACACAATAACTCTAGGTGGGCCTAATTCTATGACAATAACCTTAACGTTGTTGTACTTACTAGCCATACTGCATAGGAAAACCAACTATAGTCGACATTCATCTCTTGGATGAGCGTCTGTGCCATTTGGGACACCTTTGTCTTCATTCAAGTGAGCATGAGAAGATGATATTGGAGGTGCATTATAATCAAGTGTAAAGGTGCTTTTAAGTGGAGAATACTGTGGTGATATTGAAAAATTACTTCTACTAGTCAAATATATAAGAAGATGTCAACACATATATCCGATCGTGCACTACTTGTTCCATGGACAAACCTTCCATAGCAGGGGTTGTACACTACTCTCCCCAACTCATAAAAAACCTAGGATTGTGTTTCCATGCAATACATGTATGGAATGCATTTAACCAAACATGGAAATGACTATGTACTTGTAGTTTTCTCTAAGATGGCCATTTTAATTCACTGTAAAAAAGAATCACAACAAAGGTCATTGTTAAGCTCTTCTTCGAGTGTGTTTGGGTCCATTTTGGGCTCCCATGGAACATTATTTTACATCAATGCAATGCATTTGTGAGAACATTTTGGTCCATCCTATAGTATATAATGGACACCAATCTAACCAAATCGACTTCCTTCCAGCCACAAATTGATCGAAAGAGTGAGGTAGTTAACATGACGATTTCCCATATTCTGAGAATGTACATCTCTAAACATCCATACACATGATATGATATCCTTCCTTACTTTTAATTTAGCTACAATAGATACCTTTGTAGATTTATTAGCCACAACCATTTCCAATTGTGCTTGGGGTTCCAACCATTAGCCCTAATTGATGTAGCACTTCCCGTGGCATATACATATGACTAATCATCCTATGTTAAAACCAATGCTAATGAGGAAACCAATTTTTTTGAATGGATCCAACGTATCCAACAACAAGTTCATTATATTTTTCATAAATCCAATTCAAAGTACAATTAGTGTGATGATCAACATTGGGTTTCATATAAAGTTTGACGTGTGAAATAAGGTATGATTGCATTTGAATAAAGAGTGTGACAAAATACCCCATCAAAATTTATGCCCATTCCATTATGGGACTTACACCATCACCAAGCCTATCACTTAAAATAATTTTGAATTAAGTATTCCCCCTTTCTTGGGCTTGCAATCTACATTTCATCTGGATCTTCATTCACTATATTTCCCACATCTATTGTACATCTCATAGGTGTCCAATCACTTGTCACCTATATAATTCAATACTATATCCATTGATAAGGTGAAATTCAACCAGATCATGGACACCAAGATCGAGAGCACCCGATGAAAAAATATCCAAATGAATGCGGTCGTCAAAGTAAGACCTCTTCTCCACCAAAGCAAGTGGCTCACCAATATCCAAGCTCAATATACATTTCCCCATATGATGGAGGAACTTCCCACAATCAATACAATTTATCCACAAGGGGAGATGACTGATCTAGGTTTATACTGATGGCTTTCCATTTCTTCCACTATTTTAGAATGGTTTCACATCTTGTATTTTTTCATGCCTTGAAATCCTATGCATTTTTTAATCCTTGCACAATGTTTTATGTCCCTTCCATGTCTTCGAAATATCAAATGATTACGTAATCTATGACTAAAATTTTTCTTCTCATCGATAAATTTCCAATGGGTTATCATGCACCCAAAATGATTTTTTGTGTGGAAGTTGTAGCTCAATGAAGTTGATAAATTAAATAGAATCCTAGGGGCCCACATTCATTTTTCCATTTCATCTTCTAGGTTTAGGATTTGGTTATTTAGGTTTTTTTTTTCTCTTAGTATTTATCACTTTATGTTCAAATTCCATATTTTGGCTTCTTGTAAAGGTATTCTTGGGAATGAGCATAGACACCACATCTCTCTTCAAAGGTAAGCTACCACTATTCTATCTAGTTTTTTTTTTCGCTAGGGGAATCGACAATTGGATACTGGGCTAGTACTCGTGTGACACGGGGTCCAAGGATGCAATCCCACTACCACTATACCCCTAGGTGCCCCACACACCCTACAAACATGGGACACAGGTAAACCCGGGTGTGATTTGAACTCATGACCTTCAATTTACAACATGTGACTTCATATAAAGTGAACCGCCAATGAGACACACCTGTGCGGGTACCACTATTCTATCTAGTTGTATTTCTCTGTAGTTTACAATTCTTTTCCATTTCATTCATTCATAGAATTTGGGTTTTATTGTACTATTGTGCCCTCTGCAACATCTTTGTGTATGCATTTTGATTTGGTAGTACTATCTTTATTTGGTTCTCTAGTTAAAAATATCATAATGTTTAACGAACACGAGACCAGACATTTGCTTTGTTGTGAACACCTTGAGCCAGTTCTTGACAGATCCGAGAAATGTTCACTTGATTACTACAAAGCATATTTTGAGGTACCTAAGGGGTACATTTGATTATGGGCTCAAGTACAATGCGAATCAGAAGATTAACTTGGAGGGTTATGTTGATTCAGATTGGGTAGGTAGTGCCATCGATAGGAAGAGCACTTTAGGGTGTTGCTTCAGTATGGGATTAGGTGTGATCTCTTGGTTTAGCAGGAAGCAATCATGTGTGGCACTGAGTACAGCTGAAGCAGAGTATGTCGTAGCTTGTTCAGCTAGTTGTCAGGAAGTATGGCTATGGAAGCTACCGTATGATTTATTTGATCTCCAGTTGGATGCTACTTGTATACATTGTGACAACCAAAGTTGCGTAAAGTTGTCAGAGAATCTAGTGTTCCATGACAAGTAGAAGCATATCAAGATCAAGTACCACTATATCAAGGATATGGTGCAAAGGGGAATAGTGAAGCTCTAGTATGTTGCGACGAAGGAATAGATAGCTGATGTCTTGAAAAAGCCATTGGCTAGGGTGAAGTTCAAGTACTTCAGGGAGAAGCTTGGTGTTCTCCAGATTGAGATTTCCTCCAAGGGAAAGTGATGAGTCCCATAGCCTTTCTGTCATGGTGAGAGGATTGGTTCCTTCCATGGTCATATGTAAGGGCTGAGCCATTTTGTCATGGTGAGAGGATTGGTTCCTTCCATGTCAAATATGAGTGCTGAGATCCATAGCCATTCTGATGAGTAGGCCAAATATAAGGGCTAAGCCATTCTGTCATGGTGAGAGGATTGCTTCCTTCCATCTTAGATATGAGTGCTGGCCATTCTATCGAGTAGGATAGATGTAAGGGAAATTGCCATTCTTTGAATGGAGCTACCTGGTGAGGTACCAGGAAAACTCAGTCTAGGATTGAGAAGCCATTCTGATGTGATAGAGGGATGTGTTCCCACTTGATCAGATGTAAGGGTTGAACCATACTGTCATGGCTAAAGGATTAGGTTCCTTCCATGTCAGATGTGAGTGTTGGCAATTTTGACGAGCAGGTCAGATGTAAGTGCAACTGCCATTATCTAGGAGAATGGAGGCATCTGGTCAGTTACCAGGTAGCTCAGTCGAGGAGGACTGGAGGCCATTCTGATATGACTGTAGGATTGGTTCCTACAAGATTAGATGTGAGTGCAGATCCCTTCCATCATTGTGAGCAGGATGTGTTCCCGCCTAGATGGATGTAAGTGCAGAGCCCTTCCATCATTGTGAGCAGGATGTGTTCCCGCCTGGATGGATGTAATTAAGTGTAGAGCCTTTTCATCACTGTGAGCAGGATGTGTTCCCTCCTGGATGAATGTAAGTGCAGAAATATTTCATCATTGTGAGAAGGATGTGTTCCAGCCTGGATGAAAGTCTTTCATCATTTTGAGCAGGATGTGGTTCCGGCCTGGGTGGAAGAATAGAGATCTTCCATCATTGTGAGCAGTATGTGTTCCTTCCTGGATGGGAGTACAAAACTCTTCCATCATTGTGTGCAGGATGTGTTCCCACCTGGATGGATGTGAGTACTGTGCCTTTCTGATGAGTAGGTCAGATGTAAGTGCTGAAGCCTTTTCACAGATGATAGTGATGTCCTATCATGATGGTGAATGTGAGTGTTGTGCCTTTCTGACGAGTAGGTCAGATGTAAGTGCTGAATCCTTTTCACAAATGATAGTGATGTCCTATCATGCTGGTGAATGTGAGTGCTGGGACTTTCTGATGTGATTGTAGGCTCCTACATGATCAGATGTGAGTGCTGGGCATGCCTTTCTGATGAGTAGGTTAGATGTAAGTGCTGGGTAGGCCATTCTAACGAGTAGGTTAGATATAAGCACTGAAGAAGACCTACATGATGGCTAGGTCTACAACCAGCATGAAAAAGGGCTAGCTCTATAAAACTTCCTGTGACGAGAAGAATCATGAGATAGCACCCGTGATGATCCATATCTAGTGGAGATGATCTAGCAGTGATGATCTAGATCGAGTGATGATCCAGATCTAGTGGAGATGATCTAGCAGTGATGATATAGATTGAGTGATGATCTAGATCCAGTGATGATCTAGATCGAGTGATGATGATCCAGATCGAGTGATGATCTAGATTCAGTGATGATGATCGAGATCCAGATAAATATGACTTGAAGATGAAGATGACTTGAAGACGAAGATGACGAGAAATCAATGATGATCTAGATGATATAGAGAAGAAGACTTGTGCTGATAAATTATGTCGAGAGAATACCTTCCTAGTTAAGAGGGAGTGTTGATGTAATTGTAACTTCAGAATGTATTCATCCATATTTCTTATGTATTGTAACCTGATGTTTATTCCGGGAAGTTTCTATAATGAGAAAGTCATGTCAAGTCATTATGGGTAACCCTCCTATTGGTCAAGGGTTAAAGTCCCCACAGTTGTGGGGCCCTTGGGTTATTAGACTATCCTAGTGAATTAGACCCTAGGTGAGTCATTGTAAGTCGGAGCAATAGTCCCCACCATTTTTCTACCCTCCTATTGGTCAGAGGAGGAAAATTCCCCACAAGTGGTGGGGCACTAGGGTTATTATACACTCATAGAGATGTCGACTCTAGTAAGTAATTGTTAAGTGAGGACGACATGTTGGAGTGGGTTCCAAGTGAACGAAAGAATATAAATAGAGAGTGAGAGCCAGAGATGATTTTAGGGGTGAATTTTATCCCATTGGCGAATTTTAAGGGTTTTTAAAAATTTAGTGGGCGAATTTTTATATTAAACCTATTTTTTTAATTAATAAACTTTAGCCCACAATTTAGTTACCATAAAAACCTTGAAATGGAGGTTAGCCCAGTCATATTTCATAAGGAAATATGGTAAAAATGGATTTCGCCTGCTTGAAAATTCCTTCCAAGATTGCAGTCGCCCCGATTTTTCTGGGAATGGTGGTTGTTGGGGACAAATTCTCCTGTCTGGTTCATAGAAATTCCACGATGGGGTTGAATCCGCCCCCAATTTAGGGCTTGAATCCATTTTACAGTTAGATTTGCCCTTTCTTTTTGAAGCGGGTTTTAACTCTTATATATATATGTTATTGCTACTGTAGGTTGCAATTCTGATCCCTCATCCCTTGGTTAACCAGCTGGAAAGTGCCATTTTTTTTGGGTTTTTTTGGTCAGATATCCAAGATCTCTAAGGATGACACTGCCTGAGAACGAAACTATTTGAGGATGGGACTAGGTTTTTATCAGATCTTCGAGATTTACAGCTTGAGGTTAGTGTTCATTTCTAATTTGTTTTGACAGGCCGGCTTGGATCTCTATAACTCTTGTGGATAGGTATCAGCCCAAGTATACCTAACTCCTTGCCCTATGCCACCATATTGCTGGGTCTTGATGCCCCACCAAATCCGACCTGTTAGAGAAACTCTGCCAATTAATGCTTTTTAGAATACAGAGAAGGATTCAACAGGTGCTTTCATTCCACCAACCTGAATATGAATTTAGAACCATGCCCTGCATAGTCTTGAATGATTACGTTGTAATTGTTGTAGTTTCCACCCGTATCCATGCATGAATCCAGGCTTTCTAATCACTTTGAAAATATTTTTTTGCTTCTTGATGGCAGATTACTCTATGTTTTAACCATATTTCAGTATGATGTCTTGATGCTATCCGGAGATGCCTGCAACAATTAGAGACGTGGCAAGATATTTTCCTACTTGCATGTTTGAACCTTTTGTGTTTTCCATGATTTCATCTTGGTCTTGGTTGCTTTGCTTACACAACTTGCATATTTGAAACTTTTGTGCTTTTTATGATTTCATCTTGGTCTTGGTTGCTTGGGTTTAGTCATACATAGTAGTAGTGTTTGTAACGCAGGACTTCTAACTGCCACAATGGTTTACGATATTGTTTAATATATTTTGTAGGTGTATGAGTTTGTAAAGTTAGCTGAGTTGTATTATACTGGTAGCCATGGTATGGACATTATGGGACCAGCCAAAAGTTCAAATGGTTCTTAGGAAAAATGTACCAAGACAAGAAACAAGAAAGTAAGTGCAACATGAAATGGAGATTCTGAAATGGTTGTCTAAAGCCTTGCTTATTTTAAGTAGGGATTTTGTCACTGGCTATCTAAACATCTTAATTTATTACATCGGGTTGAGAATATTCAGTCTTTTCATTTTGGGGGGTTTGTTACTTTTAACCATCAAGGATGGGGAAAAAGTTAGAGAATGAATGCCACAGTGTTGGCGTACTCAACTCATCTATTATCTTTTGTGGTGCTGGTGCATTTGTACTTTATTTCCATAAAAATAGATATAATATGCATTAATGTCCATCTTACCAAGGAGTAGATATAATCTGCATTAATGTCCATCTTACCAAGGAGTATGGAAGGTGGATATTTTATAGATGCTTTTGGTGATTTGTTATTCACTTTCAAGTTTCAAGTGGTATTTTTTGTCTCTTAGGGTGGTGTTGTTGTCTACCAGCCTGCCAGTGAGTTATTACCAATGATAGACAAGGTATGAAGAAATTTCAATTTATGTTGCTTTATATTCATTATAGAAAGGCAACATGGAAAGGTCACTTGAAGATAGATGCCCATTTTTATTCTCATCATCATAGTGCGTGTTAGCGTTCTTCCATTTTCCATGGGAAGGTATTTAGTATAATTAGAGTGACTGAACCCTTCATATTCCAACTTTTTCAAAGCATTGTGTGGAAAGGGCTTATGTTTGTTTTATAGATAGTCGGAAATCCAACCAAATATCAGGTGAATGAAATACATAGGAAAATAAGCTTGCCAATATTGTGGGTGCTTAAACAGTGTTGGGGTTCATTTGCACCCTTATTTTCCCGTTGAGATTTTGTGTATTAGAAATTTTGTTAGCATTGTTGTTGGTTAGTATTGACTGGATTGCACCTCTTGTTGTGCAGGTTTTTGCATTATTGGTCGAGAAGATGAAGAGAATCAGTGGAGCCATGTTTGAAAATCACAAATTTTGTGTTTTTGTGCATTATGGCCGTGTTGAAGAGAAGGTGAGTTATGTATGCAGGGGGGAAGTAGTCGGAAGCCTGCTTCATGCCGTTCTTGTCATTTAATCTCTTGATACAAACCTTTGTTTCGTTTTTGATGTATGTATTGTTTAGTTAAATAATTTAATTTATATGTATAGCCATGTAGGTATGTACAGGTCATCATTGCCAGATCCAAATTCTTAGGTTTCTGACCTTTCGGAGTTTGTGGCTTATGTACTTTGTCTTTGTTTAGATTCATTTCAAGCCTCTGTCAAAATTTCCTGTGCCATTTCTAGGCCAGATTATGCTGGAATTAATTCCAATGGAACACTTAAATCATTAGTTTTGTCAAATTAATATTAAACCCATTTGAATACTTAGCTTTTATGCATTTGTTTTGGAGCAGAGTTGGGAAGCACTTGCAGACCAAGCAACAAGTGTAATTAAAGAGTATCCTCAATTGCAATTGACACAAGGAAGGAAGGTAATCCTTTCAGATATTGCTATTTTTTAGTTTCATCAAATCACCATTCGTGACTTACTAAGAAATGTCATACGGTTTGCAGACTTATTGAGGAGATTGCTCTATGTAGGTCTTCGAGTGTTCGTCCTATAATTAAATGGGACAAAGGAAAGGCCCTTGAATATGTACTAGAGTCACTTGGTAAGTTTTCCTTTTTCAGCAACTTTTGATACCTTACAATCGTTTGCATTCAATTTATGTCTTGAGATGTTGATCTTGCCCGGTTTCTTATGGAATTGCATTAGACAGGTCAAAAGAAATGTGGACTATTATTTCTGCTTGTCAGTTTTTTCCTTATATAGAAACCTATAGCCATCCATTTCTTCTCTAACATCACTGAATGATTGCAGGATTAGCAAATCATAATGATGTATTGCCTCTGTATATAGGAGATGATCGTATAGATGAAGAGGCATTTAAGGTTAGCAATCTGTGCCATGGAATTATGAGCTCAAAGCCTATGTTCTAATCTTTTCATGTGTCATGCTATATTTTTAGGTTGCATCTTGATCGTTTTCAAGTAGTTCCATGCATGCACTTATCACTGTCCTGAAGAGTCTTTTTGATATATTAGGTATTGTAGGACAGAGGTCAAGGGTATGGGATTCTTGTCTCCACTGTCCCCAAAGAAACAAATGCAACATATTCACTTAAAAAACCATTTGAAGTATGTAAAAATGATTTGGGAAGAGAGAAAGATGTAATTTTTTTTGTCCATAAATTATGATGTTGTCTACTAGATGCCAGTCTAGCAATGCATATGGACATTTTCTACAATTGATATTTTTTTTACAAAATTTTGGTGGATATCTTCTGTCTTCCAGGGGATGAACTTTTTGGAATGCCTCGTGAAGTGGAAGCGGGATACTGCAGAGGGTCTGTTGTCTAAAGTGTAAATGGGAATTTAGGATTTGGCATATGGTGATGCTCAGGTTTTGGAATGTACAATGTGCATAGTGATGCCAGTAATGAAGGGTGGTTTACAGCCTTTTAACTGATCACATATCTATATGTAATACTCCATCGTTTTGTCTTTCAAATAAAAGTTTTTGATAAATCTGTGCCTAATTGTCTATGTAATTGAGCAATGCTCCAATTGCATGGGCATGATAAAGTTATGGTGATTTTTATATCACTTGATATAATAAATTCATAAATGTTAAGAAAATAGACCCTAATGTACATTAATGTACATCTTACCAAGAAGTGTAAAAGGTAGATATTTTACAAATTTTTTTGGTGATTTGTTATTCACTTTCAAGTTTCAACTCATATTTTTTTTGTCTCTCATGATGGTGTTGTTCTCTACCAGCCTGCCAACGAGTTCTTACCAATGATAGACAAGGTATGAAGAAATTCCATTTTATGTTGCTTTATATTTGTAATAGACACCATATTGCTGGGCCTTGATGCCCCCACCAAATCCAAGTTGTTATAGAAACTTTGCCACACAATGATTTTTATAATATAGAGGAGGATTCAACAGGTGCTTTCATTCGACCAAATTGAATATGAATTTAGAACCACGCCGTGTGCAGTCTTGAACAATTATGTTGTAATTGCTGTAGTTTCCACCCATATCCATGCATGAATCCAGGATTTCTAAAGTTCACTTTGAAAATAAATTTTTGCTTCTTAATGACAGATTACTCCATGTTTCAACCGTATTTCATTTTGTCTTGATGCTATCCATAAAATGTGTGCAACAGTTAGAGACGTGGCAAGATATTTTCCTACTTGCATGTTTGAATCTTTTATGTTTTCCATGATTTCAACTTTGTCTTGGTTGCTTTGCTTACACAACTTGCATATTTGAAGCTTTTGTGCTTTTTCGCGATTTCATCTTGGTCTTCGTTTCTTGGGTTTAGTCATACATAGTAGTAGTTTTTGTAAAGCAGGAATTCTAACTGGTACAATGGTTTATGGTATTGTTTAATATATTTTGCAGGTGTAGAGTTTGTAAAATTAGCTGAGCTGTATTATGCTGGTATCTATGGTATGGACATTATAGGACCAGCCAAAAGTTCCAACAGTTCCAAGGAAAACTGTAACAAGAAAACAAACAAGAAAGTAAGTGCAACATGAAATAGAGATTCTGAAATGGTTGTCTAAAGCCGTGTTTATTTTTAGTAGGGATTTTTTCATTGGTCTATCTGACCATCTTAATTTATTACATCAGGTTGAGAATATCCAGTCTTTTCATTTTTTGGGGTTTTGTTACTTTTAACCATCAAGGATGTGGCGAAATTTAGAGAATGAATTCCACAGTGTTGGCGTATTCAACTCATCTATTATCTTTTGTGGTGCTGGTACATTTGTACTTTATTTCCACAAAAACATATATAATCTACATTAATGTACATCTTACCAAGGCATGTAAAAGGTATTTTTTTTGTAGATGCTTTTGGTAATATGTTATTCACTTTTAAGTTTCAAGTGGTACTTTTTGTCTCTTAGCGTGGTGTTGTTCTCTACCAGCCTGCCAGTGAGTTCTTACCAATGATAGAAAAGGTAAGAAGAAATTCCATTTTATGTTGCTTTCTATTCATTATAGAAAGGCAACATAGAAAGGTCACTTGAAGATAGATGCCCAATTTTATTCTCATCATCATACTGTGTGTTAACGTTCTTCCTTTTTCCATGGGAAGGTATTTAGTATAATCAGAGTGACTGAACCCTTCGTATTCCAACCTTTTCAAAGTGTTGTGTGGAAATGTCTTGGGTTTGTTTTATAGTTAGTCAAAAGTACAACGAAATATCAGATGAATTAAATACATAGGAAAATGAGCTTGCCAATAGTGTGGGTGCTTAAACAGTATTGGGGTTCATTTGCACCCTTATTTTCCTGTTGAGATTTTGTGTATTAGAACTTTTGTTAGCATTGTTGTTGGTTAATATTGATTGGATTGCACCTCTTGTTGTGTAGGTTTCTGCATTGCTGGTAGAGAAGACGAAGAGAATCAGTGGAGCCATGGTTGAAAATCACAATCTTTATGTTTTTGTGCATTATGGTTGTGTTGAAGAGAAGGTGAGTTATGTATGCAGGGGGAAGTAGTTGGAAGCCTACTTCATGTTGTTCTTGTAATTTAATCTCTTGATACAAACCTTTGTTTTGTTTTTGATGTATGTACTGTTTAGTTAAATAATTTCATTTATATGTATAGCCATGTAGGTATGTATAGGTCATCATTGCCAGATCCAAATTCTTAGGTTTCTGACCTTTTGGAGTTTGTGGCTTATGTACTTTGTCTTTGTTTAAATTCATTTCAAGCCTCTGTCAAAATTTCCTGTGCCATTTCTAGGCTAGATTATGTTGGAATTAATTCCAATGGAACACTTAAATCATTAGTTTTGTCAAATTAATATTAAACCCATTTGAATACTTAGCTTTTATGCATTTGTTTTGGAGCAGATTTGGGAAGCACTTGCAGACCAAGCAACAAGTGTAATTAAAGAGTATCCTCAATTGCGACTGACACAAGGAAGGAAGGTAATCCTTTCAGATATTGCTATGTTTTAGTTTCATCAAATCACCATTAGTGACTTACTAAGAAATGTCATATGGTTTGAAGACTTATTGAGGATATTTCTCTATGTAGGTCTTCGAGTGTTCGTCTTATAATTAAATGGGACAAAGGAAAGGCCCTTGAATATGTACTAGAGTAACTTGGTAAGTTTTCCTTTTTCAGCAACTACTGATACCTTACAATCCTTTACATTCAATTTATGTCTTTAGATGTTGATCTTGCCCGGTTTCTTGTGGAATTGCATTAGATAGGTCAAAAGAAATGTGGACTGTTATTTCTGCTTGTCAATTTTTTTCTTATATAGAAACCTATAGCCATCCATTTCTTCTCTAACATCACTGAATGATTGCAGGATTAGCAAATCGTAATGATGTATTGCCTCTGTATATAGGAGATGATCGTACAGATGAAGATGCATTTAAGGTTAGCAATCCGTGCCATGGAATTATGAGCTCGAAGCCTATGTTATAATCTTTTCATGTGTCATGCTATATTTTTAGGTTGCATCTTGATCATTTTCAAGGGGTTCCATGCATGCAGTTATCACTGTCCTGAAGAGTCTTTTTGATATATTAGGTATTGTAGGACAGAGGTCAAGAGTATGGGATTCTTGTCTCCACTGTCCCCAAGGAAACAAATGCAACATATTCACTTAAAAAACCATTTGAGGTATGTAAAAATGATTTGGGAAGAGAGCAAGACGTAATTTTGTTTGTCCATAAATTATGATGTTGTCTACTAGATGCCAGTCTAGCAATGCATATTGACATATTCTACAATTGATATTTTTTTACAAAATTTTGGGTGGATATCTTCTGTCTTCCAGGGGATGAAATTTTTGGAATTCCTCGTGAAGTGGAAGCGGGATACTTCAAAGGGTCCATTGTCTAAAGTGTAAATGGGAATTCGGGATTTGGCATATGGTGATGCTCAGGTTTTGGAATGTACAATGTGCATAGTGTGCCAGTAATGAAGGGTGGTTTACAGCCTTTTAATTGATCACATATCTATATGTAATACTCCATCATTTTGTCTTTCAAAGAAAAGTTTTTGATAAATCTTTGCCTAATTGTCTATGTAATTGAGCAATGCTCCAATTGCATGGGCATGATAAAGTTATGGTGATTTTTATATAACTTGAGAAAATAAATTCATAAATGTTAAGGAAATAGACTCTAATCTACATTAATGTACATCTTACCAAGAAGTGTAAAGGTAGATATTTTACAGATTATTTTGGTGTTTTGTTATTCACTTTCAAGTGTCAACTGGTATTTTTTTTGTCTCTCAGGGTGGTGTTGTTCTCTACCAGCCTGCCAGTGAGTTCTTACCAATGATAGACAAGGTATGAAGAAAATCCATTTTATGTTGCTTTATATTCGTTATAGACACCATATTGCTGGGTCTTGATGCCCCCACCAAACCTGAGCTGTTATAGAAACTTCGTCACGCAATGCTTTTTATAATATAGAGGAGGATTCAATAGGTGCTTTCATTCGACCAAACTGAATATGAATTTAGAACCACGCCGTGTGTAGTCTTGAACAATTATGTTGTAATTGCTGTAGTTTCCACCCATATCCATGCATGAATCCGGGATTTCTAAAGTTCACTTTGAAAATAAATTTTTGCTTCTTAATGACAAATTACTCCATGTTTCAACCATATTTCATTCTGTCTTGATGCTATCCATAGATGTGTGCAACAGTTAGAGACGTGGCAAGATATTTTCCTACTTGCATGTTTGAATCTTTTGTGTTTTTCATGATTTCATCTTTGTCTTGGTTGCTTTGTTTACGCAACTTGCATATTTGAAGCTTTTGTGTTTTTTCGTGATTTCATCTTGGTCTTCATTTCTTGGGTTTAGTCATACATAGTAGTAGTGTTTGTAAAGCAGGAATTCTAACTGGCACAATGGTTTACGATATTGTTTAATATATTTTGTAGGTGTAGAGTTTGTAAAGTTAGCTGAGTTGTATTATGCTGGTATCCATGGTATGGACATTATGGGACTAGCCAAAAGTTCCAACAGTTCTAAGGAAAATTGTAACAAGAAAACAAACAAGAAAGTAAGTGCAACATGAAATCGAGATTCTGAAATGGTTGTCTAAAGCCTTGCTTATTTTTAGTAGGGATTTTTTCATTGGTCTATCTGACCATCTTAATTTATTACATCGGGTTGAGAATATCCCGTCTTTTCATTTTTTGGGGTTTCGTTACTTTTAACCATCAAGGATGGGGCGAAATTTAGAGAATGAATTCCACAATGTTGGTGTACTCAACTCATCTATTATATTTCGTGTTTCTGGTGCATTTGTACTTTATTTCCACAAAAACAGATATAATCTACATTAATGTACATCTTACCAAGGAGTGTAAAAGGTAGATATTTTACAGATGCTTTTGGTGATATGTTATTCACTTTCAAGTTTCAAGTGGTATTTTTTGTCTCTCAGCATGGTGTTGTTCTCTACTAGCCTGCCAGTGAGTTCTTACCAATGATAGACAAGGTATGAAGAAATTCCATTTTATGTTGCTTTATATTCATTATAGAAAGGCAACATGGAAAGGTCACTTGAAGATAGATGCCCAATTTTATTCTCATCATCATAATGTGTGTTAATGTTCTTCCTTTTTGCATGGGAAGGTATTTAGTATAATTAGAGTGACTGAATCCTTCGTATTCCAAATTTGTCAAAGCGTTGTGTGGAAAGGGCTTGAGTTTGTTTTATAGTTAGTCGGAAGTCCAACCAAATAGAAAATGAATTAAATACATAGGAAAATGAGCTTGCCAATAGTGTGGGTGCTTAAACGGTATTGGCCAGTTCATTTGAATCCCTATTTTCCCATTGAGATATTGTCTATTAGAACTTTTGTTAGCATTGTTGTTGGTTAGTATTGATTGGATTGCACCTCTTGTTGTTCAGGTTTTTGCATTGTTGGTGGAGAAGAAGAAGAGAATCAGTGGAGCCATGGTTGAAAATCACAAATTTTGTATTTCTGTCCATTATTGCCGTGTTGAAGAGAAGGTGAGTTATGTATTGACATGCAGGGGGGAAATAGTCGGAAGCCTGCTTCATGCTGTTCTTGTAATTTAATCTCTTGATACCAAACCTTTGTTTAATTTTTGATGTATTTACTATTTCGTTAAATAATTTCGTTAATATGTATATCCCTCTGGGTATGTACAGGTCATCATTGCCAGATCCAAATTCTTAGGTTTCTGACCTTTCAGAGTTTGTGGCTTATGTACTTTGTCTTTCTTTAGATCCATTTCAATCCTCTGCCGAAATTTCCTGTGACATTTCTAGGCCTGATTATGATGGAATTAATTCCAATGGAACACTTAAATAATTAGTTTTGTAAAATTAATATTAAACCCATTTGAATACTTATCTTTTATGCATTTGTTTTGGAGCAGAGTTGGGAAGCACTTGCAGACCAAGTAACAAGTGTAATTAAATAGTATCCTCAATTGTGACTGACACAAGGAAGGAAGGTGAGCCTTGCAGATATTGATATGTTTTAGTTTTCATCAAATCACTATTAGTGACTTACTAAGAACTGTCATAGGGTTTGAATACTTACTGAGGAGATTGCTTTGTGTAGGTCTTCAAGGTTTGTCCTATAATTAAATGGGACAAAGGAAAGGCCCTTGAATATTTACTAGTGTCACTTGGTAAGTTTTCATTTTTTGGCAACTACTGATACCTTACAATCATTTGCATTCAATTTATGTCTTTGTATGTTGGTCTTGCTCGGTTTCTTATGGCATTGCATTAGACAGGTCAAAAGAAATGTGGACTATTATTTCTGCCTGTCAGGTTTTTTCTTATATAGAAAACTATAGTCATCCATTTCTTCTCTAACATCACTGAATGATTGTAGGATTAGCAAATTGTAATGATGTACTGCCTCTGTATATAGGAAATGATCGTACAGATGAAGATGCATTTAAGGTTAGTAATTTGTGCCATGGAATTATGAGCTCGAAGCCTATGTTCTAATTTTTTCATGTATCATGCTATATTTTTATGTTGCATCTTGGTCATTTTCAAGGGTTTCCATGCATGCAGTTATCACTATCTTGAAGAGTGTTTTTGATATATCAGGTACTGCAGGACAGAAGTCAAGGGTATGGGATTCTCTTCTCCACTGTCCCCAAAGAAACAAATGCAACATATTCACTTAAAAAACCATCTGAGGTATGTAAAAATGATTTGGGAAGAGAACACAACGTAATTTTGTCTACCCATAAATTATGATGTTGCCTATTGAATGCCAGTCTAGCAATGCATATGGAAGTTTTCTACAATTGATATTTTTTTACAAAATTTTGGGTGGATATATTCTCTCTTCCAGGTGATGGAATTTTTGGAACGCCTCATGAAGTGGAAGCAGGATATTTCAAAGGGTCCATTGTATAAAGTGTACATGGGCATTCGGGATTTGGCATATGGTGATGCTCAGGTTTTGGAATGTACGATGTGCATAGTGATGCCAGTAATGAAGGGTGGTTTAAAGCCTTTTAACTGATCACATATCTATATGTAATACACTATCATTTTGTATTTCAAAAAATTTTTTTTGATAAATCTGTGCCTAATTATCTTTGTAATTGAGCAATGCTCCAATTGCATGGGCATGATAAAGTTATGGTGATTTTTATATCACCAGTTTGTATTTTGAGATAATAAAGTCATAAATATTAAGAAAAGGGGAAAAATGAAAAAAAATTGCATCCCCATTTGGTAGAGCAATGGTTATGCTTATTTTTGTCTCAGAATTGTTCAATAATGCCAATGCTGATTTTTAAGGTAAAATTTGAAGAGCTCTACTCATGCAAAATTAAGGCATTGGAATCAAAGAGAGAACACTAAGCTCACCATTTTAACTGTCACAAGGATGATGAAGTTGATTTCATTAGAAGACACACCGAGTAGTAAGTACTAGTAATATATATCTCTTCCTTGTTAATATTATTAGAAATATCTTACTATTCTTTGAATTGCCTTCCTATGAGAATATTTCTGCTGATTAGAGTAGGATTTTAACGAATGCTTTTAAGGGTATGTCAATAATCACTAAGGAGATGATAACAATTATTCATTCAAATTTAGCTTGACACACCCTTGAGAGAGACCATCAAACATCATAAAATGGATGTTTTGCTGGTTGGATCTCCATAGTTAAAACTTTTTAGTTTGTAATTTAAAATGTCTTCTACATGCAGCATTAACTGTATGCTATCTATGCTACAGTATCTGAGCCTTAGGAAACATAAACTTAACTTTGATGAACATTTGCATTCAGTAAAAAGGGCAAGAATTGAAGCTAAAGATGAATGCATTGCAATATTAACTTCAAGACTTGTACACAAATATCGTTGTCATATTAAACGTTAATATGACCTAGGTGGTTTGCAGTTTTCTCATCAATTTTGTGTAGTTACATCAATTCACGTAGGCTATTCCATCATTTTATAGAGCTTAGCACACCATGAATATGCTTTCTCTGATGCGATTTGCATTTTTCTCATCAAAATGTGTAGTTACATCAATTCACTTTGAATTTGTAGTGCCGTTATTTATGATTTTGCAGTGGGTTTGTTATCCTTCATTCTCCACGAACATAGTAACTAATTAAATCTATGTATTTTCAACAAATTTATAGGTTTGAAGTAGATCTGTTAAAGAAATTTGCCATGAGTTTTCCTCCGTAGCAATCTGTCCAAGGGAAATTTCAGCATGTAGATATGAGTTTGGATGGGGAGCCTCACCAGATGCAGCCATAAGTAAAGGACCCACGAAGCACAACTACGCCACCACCACCATTAGTCCTTCCCTTATAGCCACCTTAGAGAAAGCGTATTCTATGATAAATATCCTTACAATTGAAACCTGCATGCGTGTAATCCCCATAGCACGTCTGTTGTAGAACGTCCGAGCTCATTGCTCTGGTTATTGCAGAGTAACAATATGTTGAAATAATGATCGATAGCATTTCACTGTAAATGGTAATGGTGTTTGCAGCAAGAAGAAATAATATCAATGGTACTACTGCTACTCTCTGTTAATCCTTTGATGGACGAGTTCATTACAACTTTCAACCCCATCGGTCAGTTGTTGTCCATGTGGTTCTCATCGACCAGCCAACAAACTGAGGGATCACTAATGGCTCATTACAAGGGCCCTGCGGATGATAACAGGGCAGGATAACTTTACTTACAAAGCATTACCATCCCAATTATTCATCCTTCATAAATTCCACTCGACATCACTCTTAATTCCAACTCCTTGGTTGTTTAGAAAAAAAAACATAAACTTAAACTTAACTTTGATGAACATTTGCATTCGGTAAAAAGGTCCAGAATTGAAGCTGAAGATGAATGCATTGCAATATTAACTTCGTGAATGCAACCAGGTGCACCCCCTGAAGACAGATGAAACTAGTTGTAAATGCACTTTGTTAATGTTGTTTGGAGTTTTGTTCATTGTAGAAACTATCATCATTTTTTCATTGAGCATAACTGACAAATAACTTGTAGAAAATGTTGAGCAGTGCCTTGAAGGACCAAAGAGGGACGAGACTCCCATGGTGAAGCACATCGCCTAAGAAAAACTTTATTGTATTAGAAACTAACAAATATCAGATGCATCCTCAGATAATTTTGAAAGGGAGCTTCTGTTATTTGAGATAAGTTAGAGAACTCAATATTGAAAATGATTGTTATGCTTGTATGACAATCTAGGCCTTAAGATGATGAAGGTTCTTAGTATGAATACAAATCCATTAGCCGTGAGACTTTACGATAATTAAGGAAGTCATTTGAACTAGAATTCTGAGGGCGTTCCTTCTTTAAAACTTGGTTTTATGTGCAGAAAATTACCAACCCCTTTGGTTGTGTTACTAATTCTGTCTTGGAGGAGCCTCGTTCTTTCAGCTACACATATTGAATTAATTCAATTTGCTCCTTTCTTAGATGCAATAATGAATCTTGAAGGACAAAACCTTTAGTAGCTACTTGTATTACAGGCTCACTCATTAGCCTATAGAACACATAATTTCCCTACAAGCACTTGCTACATTCAAAACTATCGTATCTTTTTGGAGTGTGGCTATTACTAGAACTCTTTGGATTGACGACTCATCATACTTCTCTGCTATTTTCCACCTTCTGCACAGGAGGACAATCGCTACTGTAGACTTGGCTTCATGTGCAAAAATTTACCAACCATTTTGGTTACATTATAATTCAGTTCTGGAACTGGCATTTGATCCAACTATACCAATTGGATTAAATCATTGTGATTATTTGTTAGATGCAAATACAGTACCGTCTAGTTCACTTCCAAGTAGCTAGATATTTGCAGTGAGATAGGAATGCAAATAATTAGTTTGACAATTTTGGTGAAACATGCATCATAGGAAGCTTATTTAATCATGTAACACAACTATGGAAGACAAAACTTTCAAAATTCCTTTCATTTGGGAGTGTGGATTTTTCGGATCTCTTTGGAAGGACAGCTCATCACGCTGCTCTGTCTTGTCTTTCCACCCTCTGCACTGGAGGGAAATATTTCTCATAGACTTGTCTTCATTTGCAGAAATTTACCTGCCCTTCTTCTCATATTAATAATTCTATCTTGGATATGGAATTTTTACCCAACTACACTAATTGAATTAAATCACTATGATCCTTTCTTAGATGCAATGTACTATAACCTGGTACACTGAGAGAACATGATTCTTAACCATTCGAGTTATCATAAAAATCTACTTGCACATAGGTGGATAATTTCAATGGCATAAGAATAGAAAAAATAATTTGACAATATTGTTGAAACATGCACAAGAGGAAGTTTATCCATTAACCCATGGAACACAGCTTTGGAAGACAAAAATCCTATATGGTCACTTGCTACCTTCAAAACTTCCCTTTCTTTTGGGAGTTTGGTTTTACTAGGTCTCCTTAGAAGAACAACTCATCACTATGCTCTGTCTTGTTTTTCCACCCTCTGTACTGGAGTGTAATCCTTCTTGTAGAGTTGAATTTTTGTGCAGAAATTTCCTAGTCCTTCTGGTTGTATTACTCATTCTGTCCTGAAGCAGGAAATTTTATCCAACTACACCAATTGAATCAAATCAATGTTGATCTTTTCTAGATTAAAATTTTTAATATAGTATTACCTGGTTAACTCAGTGAACAGTGCAAGTCCTTAACCATTCCTTTTATCAGAGAAGGCTACTTACAATTAGCTTGATACTTTCAGCGAGATAAGGGTGCAAATGAATAATTTGACAGTTTTGGTGAAAGATGCACAAGAGGAAGCTTACCCATTAACCCATGGAATGCTGCTTTGGAAGACAAAACTTTCATGTGGACAATTGCTGCCTTGAAAACTCCCCTTTGGCTTTCTTTTGGGAGTGTGCTTTTGTCAGGTCTCTTTGTAAGGACAACTTATTAGTTATTGCAATGCTTTGTCTTGTTTTTGCACTCTCTAATCCTGCACCTGAGCAGCCATTTTTATCCAAGCACGCCCAATTGAATTAAATCACTCAACGAATAGTGCAATTCCTTAACCATTCCATTTATCATAAAAACTACTTTTAGCGAGACAAGAATGCAAATAGATAATTGGACAGCTTTGGTGAAACATGCACTAGAGGAAAAACTTGGTTGTCATTTGGCAGACCCTTGTTGTCTTGACCAATGGAGAACTCCATTCCAGGTTGTATTTATCTTGCCACATAAACCATTCTTCTGTAAAGGTTCCCAAAGTTTTTGAATTGAAAACTTTTATGAGATCATCCTCAATTCACATCCTCAATATCTTCATATTGTGGGCACCCCACTTCCCCTTCCCTCCCTTCTTTGTTCTATCTTATTTTGACAAGCTGTTTTTGCGAGAAGTCGTTTTACTGCCATCCTAAGAATACTTACAAACTGTTACATCACAAACCCTACATGGTTCTTAAAATATTAAATTATAATGAACATATACCCTTGGGCAAGTTTTGGTATGCAAATTACTACTTTGTATCTACTTCAGGAAATGCCATCTACACATTTCTAGCATCTCCAATGCTCTTCTGTAATCACTCTTCTGATTAGTGTTGCCACATGGTTGGGTGGTTATACTTTCAGGGTTTTTTCTTCTTTTCTATTTTTCTAACTTTTGTTGTATGAAAAATATTTGTTCTTATCCAATGCTCATGTTGTACAACTGCTTTGGTGATTGATACAAGTATCAATACAAATATACAGCAGAAAGGTCGAATACCTGTATGCTCTTGTCTTGAAATATTTGGAGTTCATAGCGCAAAAGAAGTGAGTGGTCCCTAAACTTCAAATTTTCACTTCTTATATGAGATGCCATGTTGATGTCTTTTAGGATTCATATCCATGTCTTCATACTCCTAGAAATATGAAATGTTTTATTTTTTCCAAGGTACTGGTTACTGTGAAATGCATCTCAAGGAAAAGTTACAGACAAGGGTATATTTCACAAGATCAAATCCTAACTTATCAGCATGTTGGTAATTTTGTGATGAAAGTTTATGGTTCCCAATTATACAGCCTTAATGATATGTGAACAATTTGGTGCAAATACAAATAAGATGTTATATGAAATGCTATAGAATTGCTTAAAATACTGGTATTCGTTTTAAGAATAAAATCCAAAGTTTTTTTTCTAAGTGTATGTAGATAAAAAAGATAAATGGAAGGATTTGTGAGTGCTTAAAAATGAACAATCACATGGCAAATTGCTTCTTTGATGAACTTCCTTTAGGCTTTATTCAAGATTTTTTTTCTTGGAGCTGCTTCAATGAACATTGGTTGGCACTACAATGAACATACTTTTGTCAACTTCATTAAAGGCCGGGTATCTGGCGTATTTGTTCTACCAAAGCAACCTGCAACTTGGTCATGGCCTCATCCCTTCTTGACCTCATTCCATACGGGCTGGGCAAATGCAGCAGGAGAGGATCCTTGGTGTTGGCTTGACATTGTCAACCTCACCGATGAAACCAACTCCTCATTGGCAATTTATAATATTCAAATTAGAAGTTAATTCACTACATTAAATTTAATTAAAAGTGTCCAGCAATTATGAGGTTGATTCACTACATTAAATTTATTAATAAACAACAGAAGTGATGTGTTTGAGATTGAATAAATAAGCATTGAAATGTAGGTTTCGAAATAGATGAAAAAGCAAAGGAGCTAGTTGTTTATATTGGGTAGATAAAATGATAATCCAATGCAACCCATCACTAATAATATGCTTTATAATGCAAGTATTAAGTGATTGCATTAATTTGATATTTCTATTACATATTCTTCCCCGTTAAGATCATTCCATTTCTTGTTCTCTTAGGCTAATGGGGTAGATGATTAAATTTATGACACTTTCTTGTTCTCCTCCCCTTGTAGCAGCTACACCTTTTTGGCTCTCCTTCACTTTCTAGGGGTTTCCTTCTTGGGATAACTTACTTGTAGGCCTATTCTTATCTCATTGCATTTTATATTGCTTTGGTACTCATTTTTCACTTCCTCTTATTTTAGAGGCGCTTTTTGCTTGCTTGCACCCCTCTTTTACTCAACTCTTTATTGTTGGTTGTAATCACTAGCCACTTTGACTTTTTGTGGTATTTAGTAGACATTAGTACACATTTAAATTTTGTTTCATTTAATGTGTTTGAGTACAATTGTATTGGGGATGCTCTAAAAATAACTTGAAGTACTTGAAGGTAAGAAGAAATTTTAATGTTCCTACCTCAACGGGTGACTGAAGTGGCTTCCCTTTAACAGAAACGGGTGGCATTTTCATTGATATATAAAAGTTGTGGCTGAAATGGTTAGCAATAAGAAGTACATAATGTTCAAAGGATTCATAATATTTTAATATAATAAGGAAAAAATTGCCAGTTCTGATTCAAGACAAACACCTACAAACTGACCATTCTTGCTTCTTGTTCCAACCCTCTTCATACCCCTCTGCTATCTGTTGCACAGCCAAATCCTCCATGCATCCCCCTCCATAACAGATCCAATGGAGTCTAAGGGTCTGTTCACCATGGATTGAGAGATTTCTAGTGAAGCTTCCAAGTATTGTGTGATAATGCATTTAAACTGCAGAGACCATTTTTCACATTTGTCTATTTTGGGCTTAAGTTTGTGCTTCCAGGTCCTGATATTGAGCTTGCTGGGTATCTATTAGTGTTATTGGAACCTATCTAGTTCAGGAAAAATTGACTGGTCTGACCAGTTTAGAGGGTTTCCTGGTCTGGTCCAGTGCCTGAACTGCCTGACCCGTGTTTTTGACTCAAATTTTTTTTCCTATCGCTTTCAATAACTTAGTGAAAGATTTTCCAAGAGATTACAACATTATATAATAAAATGAAAGATTCACCAAGATTTTACAACATTATATAATAAAATGAAATATTCGCCAGGATTTTACAACATTGTATAATAAAATGAAAGATTCGCCAATTTTTTTATATATACATATTATATTATTGATAAAATCCCCTTCAAATTTTCCTATATATCGGAGATATTTTCCCATTTTTTATACATATAAATATAGGGGGGGTTCTTAAAATCATCCCTGGTGAGAGCCTCTCTATTTATCATACTCATACACACACACTCACTCATTGGGGTGCATGAGTGAGAGAGGAGAAGCTCTCTCAGTGATAGAGAGAGAGACTGCTGCTGTCGGGAGATCATCTTACTATTTTTTGGTTTTACCTTTGGTGTTGATTCTATCTCTGAGGAAGTTGTGGGATTTTCTCCTTTATGGTTTCCCCGAGGAAAATTATTTGTGTCTCTTGTCTCTTGTGTTGTGCTTATGTTTTATTGCTATGCATGTTATTCTCTTAGTTAAAGATCCTAAGATCATAATGCTAGCTTGAATGATAAAAATCTAACAGAAATTGTTATTGTCTTATTATTATTTTTAAAATGTTTTCTAACATAGAAACCATTTTTTTAAATAATTAGGCTTATTCAATAGATCCTAATATGGATTACATGTGTTAATTCACACATAAATGAATATAGTACATAATGAACATAGTTCCTATGATATCTCTCCATATAAATTATGTCATGGTTCTCGTCTATCACTAGTACATGTGAACATTTTTTCCACGGCAAATCGTCGCTCAGATGAACATGATGATGATTATGGATATGAGTATGAGTATGAACATGATGATTATTATGGAGATGAACATGATGACGATGACGACAATGATGATAACATTGATGACGGTGATGATTATAACATTGACGATGATGAGGATGAGGATGAGGTTGATTAGGATGTCAATGATGACAATGCTGAAGATGATGATGTTTCTGTCACTGATGATGATGATGATGATACCATTGATGATATTAAATATAAATATGATTGTGGTGATGATGAGGATGATGATTATGATGATAACATTGATGACAATGATGATTACAACATTGACGATGATGAGGATGAGGATGAGGATGAGGTTGATTAGGATGTCGATGATGATGATGATACCATTGATGATATTAAAGATTAATACAATGATGGTGATGATGATAACATTGATGATGATGATGATTATAACATTGATGATGATGAATCTGAGGATGAAGATGAGGTTGATTAGGATGTAGATGATGACGATGATGAATATGATGATGATGATACCATTGATGATATTAAATATGAAGATGATTATGGTGATGATGATGATGATGATGATGATTATGATACCATTGATGATCATAAATATGAATATGATGATGGTTGCAAATATTATAATGAGGATGACATGATGATGATGGTTTCTATTATTCTAATGAGTATGACAATGATGATGATGATGATTTCTATTTATCATAATCAATATCATCTACATCAACTTATTCATCTGTATCATCATCTGGTCTAGAATCTCTATCATTGAAAGGATCGCTCATATCAAAATCATCATGAAAGTCATTTTTGGTTATATATTCATCATCAATATAATCACACATTTCAAAATCATCTCCTATGTCATTTGGATAATCAACTTCTTGATCCGATTCTTCATCTGACACATCTATAGCAACCAACTGCTCCTGATCTACATCACCTTCTTCTTCGACATTATTTTCTTCCTCTACTAGATTATACTTGACCGATATTCCTATTGGATCATATCTAAGAATGTATGACCAACCTACTTTACCTGGAACCTTTGAGTAAAAGACCTGCTCACATTGAATTGAAAGAACATAAGGCTATGTACCTGGTTCAAGTTACTGTGTATTAAACATGGTAAATCCATTGGCATGCTCAATAACCATTCTTTCAGGATCATATTCATTCATTCGTAGCTTGTACCATTTGACCTCAAACATAACTATTTTAAATGAATTAACACTCAATTATATCTTCCAAATAACCATAGTACCTATTTTCAGATACTTCTAGATGCTTGTCACTTCTAGAGGAAACATTAGTGACTTGAAAAACTACAGTTATACCACAATCGAATGTTTTCTTCTTGTCATCCAACTTTTTGATGCAAAATTTACAACCATTGTACCACATAGCGTTTTGGTGTATCAACTACATCATGCCCGACTTAGTAAATAAATATATAATAAGAAATAAAAAAAATAATACATTTATACAATGGTAAACGACGAAAAAAATGACCACGATATAAAATATACTTGCCTTTTTATATTTTAAACCACATGCTAAATCAATTTCCCTTTATGTAAGGTCACCGAGATATTCTTCTCGATGACGATGCACTTTTTTAATTAATTTACTCACCCCTTCCCATGATAAGGTACCATATAATTCTATGCATCATTCTATCCATTCCTCCATCCAATCAAGATTGTTTGGAATGTATAAATGTACTGCATCCCACATGTGACCAACTATACAAAAAAATAACAATTAAGAATTATAAATTAGCTATCATTAAAGGAAATTAAGTTTACCTTACAATACTGATGGAATAATACAAATAACATGAATAATATATATATGAAATTGAAAAATTATGTGCATAATAAATTAAATATACAGCATCTAGTTATATTTGACTTCCCTTGCTATACCTTTCCTCAACAGTACCTCCCCTATAAATTTGTTGATGGATTTGACATGCCAAATGCGAGGAAGATTGATATTTTTTAAATTTGGAAGACAGTTACTAATATACACCATAGATTGATATACCATATAACCCTGTACAATAGAAACCTTAGGATGTGCTCTTTTTCTAACAAAATCCTTCAGTGAATTCAAATGCCTTTCCACCATCCACATTGATCTTGTGTGTACAGGTCCACACAATTCAATCTCCTCAACTTGGTGCATGAGATAGTGTTCTTGTTCATTGAAAATCTAGGAGGAAAATACTTTTGCATTTCACACATTAGACGAGGAATTTCTCTCTTCCAATACCTAATATCTTCTTTATGGATTTATTTAGATGAAATCCACCTACAAATGATGCAAGAAAATAACAGTAATCAGTAAGATTGAGGCATATATAATAAAGTGCCAATCTATAAAACTCAATATGTCAATAAGATATTTAACAAAGTGAACAAACATTTTCATGCATATAAATTGTTACTTACCTCATGTATTTACTAAGATCATATGTAACTTGTTTTATGTTTTTGTCAAATCTATCTGGGAGAGATGGAGGTAGAATGTATTGTGACAAAAAGAAAATGATCATTATTTATTTAAATTCCAAATAAGAGACTGCAATTACTAAAAACATGTACTAAATGGAAATTATATAGGTAAATAATTACCTTAATGAATGTATGTTAGTCATGAGTTTTAACACCACCAAAATCACCATTTTTCGTTAAGATATTTTGTATGTTCGAAAATCTAGTAGGAAACCTTATTTTTTAAATGACCTCTTTTATATCATTTCTTTATTTCTCTGTCAATAACCATGGAAGACTAATTATATTTCGGTAATCCTCTCCTAAATTGGAATTAATTACACTTTGCAATGCGTGATTGGATTTTGCAATGTCACTACAAATTTTTCCAATTTTATCTTTGTCAGTCCTTCCATCTAAGATTCTCCATATCATTTATGTTACATTCTTCCTGATATGCATTGTATCGAACAAATGAGCTATTTGTAGGTGCTCGTAGTAAGGAAACTTACTGAATTGTATGAGATAACTCTTCATTCCTCGTGGAAGCCCATTCATGCCTTCATGATAATCAATAGTAAACATAAACGAAAACACATTAACAATAATTCATGACTGCACCCATGGTAGAGAAAATTCAATAAAAATATAAAATTCATAATATTACATATTTATATGCTACATATACAATTTGCATACCATGACAATGTCTATTATATTCCAACTTCCATAGGTGAGGTGTCATTCTTCGTGGTTTCTTCCCATTCTCTTCTTTACCATTGAATTTTGTTTTCTCAGTAGTTCGATACCTATGGTTCTTAGGGAGGGAGTTCATGTGCTCATCAAACACCTCCTTTCTTAGACTTCTTGACCGATGAGATTTTATCCTAGGACCACAGACTGGACATGCAAATTTTCCCTTTGTTTGAAGACCTAAAAGATATATGTATTGATGTTATAAGCATGAAAACATTATTAATTTAAATAAAAATGCATGATATTTACCTTAAAAAAATATTAATTTAAAGTGAAACATAAATTTACATACCACAAAAATGTGTTAACCTAGGAGCGTCATGAATTGTCCATGCAAGTATTCCATGGAACAGGGATTGTTTCTTCCCTATTGGTCTAGATATGTCATACTAGTGATGCCATCCCATAACTTCAATAGCTCATCAATAAGAGAATCAATATATACATTCATATCTTTAACTTGGTACTTACCTAATTTATTCAACAATATACGATGCTATTCAGTTATGTTTGCCAATATATAAAAGGTGTTCTCATGCAACAATGAAATAAATAAATGAAATAATATAATTACTTTCAAAAAAATACCTAGAATAATCATTGCCAACATTGCGTGCTCTCTCTTTATTGACATCCAAGGAGGAAGGTTATTGTTTATGATGAAAACATGCCACACTGAGTAAGTAGAATGAAGCTGTCCAAATGGATTGAAACAATCAGTTGCCAATGAAAGTCTAACATTACGAGGTTCATATTTAAAAATTGGCCATTTTTTCTTCGATTTTCTTCAATGAAAAACCATCTGCTGGCATGCGAAGAACACCATATTCACTTCTGTTATTTCTATGGTAATCCATAAACTGTGCTATACTTCGGCACCTGAATATTAGTTGGAAACGTGGAATTATGGGAATATAACAAAGAAATTTGCGAGGCACTTTTTTTGTTAGTTGATCATTTCAATATCTACTAATTTCACATTGTGGGAATTTGTTTTCTGATGCATATTGTCCATAATATATAATATGATCATTAGGAAATGGATCAGTAGCTTGATAGTCCATTCCAATTTCTTTCATAATCAAGAATACCTCTCGACATGTGCGTGGTAAATTATTTGATGGTGGTAATAGAAATTCACTCAATAGTATGCAACATTGAAAAAAAAGAAATGTAAACAATATAAATCATAAATATTGCGTATCCCTAATTTATGAATTAATTAACACTAAAAATAGAGGAATATAGTGAACTTTTCAATATGCCATGTGAATATGCAATTAATACATTACATACCTTAGGATCTGCGTGAAACAAGTGTTTGACAAACCATTCCAAACTTTCAAGTTCACCAACAACAATATAGTAGATAGAATATTTTTTGTTGAGCCTTCATAAAGAGGTTCTTGGGACTTCTCGAGTATAGGAACATCATGAATATCATGGAGGTTGTCCTTATCCAATGGAGAAAATGTGTCTTGGATCAATCTATTTATCTCATCTTCGTCATTTGCATCAATAACGTCATCTTCGTCCATAGGATCATTAATAAATTCATCTTAAATATTATGATATCCATGCTCATCACCTTGTAAATTAGTATTTCTACTATAATTATGTGGCAAATAACTCTTTAGCGGTTGACATTTAGGGGGAATTGTCTTTATAATTACAAACAATGTAATAACATTAGTGTTAATATACAACACATAAATTTTAAATGATAAAACATTTTCTGAATACATGATCAATACTATTACAAGAAGTACTTTATCTAATGAATAATGTCTTACCAATAAACAATATTCAAACCCCCCTTCAGCATGCCCATTCTCCTTACAATGTTTCTCAGCACTTGTTCTTAAAATTCTTCTCATTCTCAAACCCTTGCAATCATTGCAAGGTAAACACCACTTTCCATCGCCCTTCGCTTCCAATGCTGCCTTAAACTCAACATAATTCTTATTATTTTCTTCCAAAGTATATTTCTTTGACATTCTAATAGAATATAAGAACCAAACAAACTCAATCAATTTATACATAAATTAAATAGAGTATATATATATATATATATATATATATATATTAAAGGAGACAGAAAATTAAAGGACATGACATGAAAAGTGACAAATATAATTAGTAAATCCAAGTTGACTTTACTTAGGCATGTTACATATCACAAACAATACCCCTCCTTTCCAAATTATGAAGGAATAAGTTAGTATGGGGGTCTATTCTTACCACCAACCACTATATTTTCGATGTTTAGTGATAAAATTTAAATACCCGTCAACAGTTATGTTCTCCCAAGTTAGGAAACATGATTTCTCACAAGCACATAGGATCACAATGCTTAAACAAATTTTCACATAGGATATTACCACATGCTAATTTACCCCTCTATAAATAAGAAACTAAACAAATAAAACATTTCAAAAGCAATGATCTTTTTTCCCTAATTAGTTCAAAGTTAATATTTTTTTAATCAAACAATGATTAAGAGACAAAACCCGATGAAATTATATTTACTCATTCAAAAAATATTAGTTCACTAACCATAAACATCAATGCAAAACTAAAATTTTACAAATATTTTGAAATTACCTAAAACACCCATTAATATAAGACAAACCCATTCTTTATCATGTACCATATTCCCTAACAAAGTTATAAACTATGTCATGATACATTCAAAGTAATACCTCCTAATCATCCATCTCTTGCCATGTTGGTATTGGGTGTGATAGTATTGAGGAGAAAATTAATATTCGACTCACTTTATGTATGACCCTACACATTAAAGGAGACAAAGAATGTAAAAATACTAACCTGGAAACCAAATGAGATTGCGCAAAAATTTGATGTGTTAAACCCATACCAGACTCTTGCATTCACGAATCAAACGATAAGCAGAAAAATTGTTTCAACTATAGAAATTTTTTTGATGAAATATGTCTTAAGAACATGTATTTATAGATTAATGATCGTGGTAGTTACAACAAAAATGAATAATGGTCAAATTTCAATAGTAAGAAAAAGTCAATGATCGTTACTATGATGACTGTTGATTTGCAAATGTTTAGAGTTCCGTCACTATAGTGATGAATGTGTGTCTTTGTCACAATAGAGATGAACATCCATCGCTATAGCGAAAATAATTTATTTATGTCGCAATATCGACGATGATTGGGGGCCAGAAGAATTTCTGTTCAAAATATTTATCAATTTATCCATGAAAATAACCATTTTAACTTATTCGTGGCAACATTTCATGAAACGTTTGGGCCATATGTACTAGTGACATGATAATGAGAGTGATGGGTCTCCAATAAATTAATAATCTTGATGTCTCTTACCTTAGGAATGAATTTGATAATCTTCTGATTAATTCCAAAATTTGAGATAAGTTCCAAAGGGCTTTACAATAAACATGCAACAAAATTCGAGCCGACAAAGTCCTAGGTGGCATTGCAAGATTTGTAGGGGAAGCCATCAAGGAAACTAGGGGATTTTTTGTCATCCATCTCATGTAGGGAGGTGGAAATATCATTTAGAGATAAGGCTAGGAATAGGTTCTATGCTTCTCTTTGGTAAGATTACACATAATCAAATCAATGCACTTTTGGGTATCTTCTCATCTCTTTGCAGTGAGGCCTTGGGTTTGAAACACCATTCTAGAGTTCTTGAAAAATTATCTTTCAATTTATTTTTGATTAGAGGTGCGGACCATAAAAGTTTTTAGGGCCAAAATATTCTCACTAGCTTCCTTAGTGGCAAGAGCCTTAAATCCAAGGAGAAATTAAGAAAGACATTATACGAGTTTTGAAGATTCCTTGCTCATATTTATACAATTCTAAAACATTCATTAAAACTCAATAAAACTACTTTTGACTCTATTTAGGTGAACGCAAACTTGAAGAAGAGAGAATGTACTTTTAAGTGCATTTTGAAAGATTACAAATAGTAACTAAATCACTTTTAGCCACTATAAGCTAGCTAGTTAAGGCCTGATGCATGAGTATGGAAGACAATAGAAAAAAACTTGAAATTCAATTAAGGTGACTGAATGAATTCCCATGGAAGTGATCAAACATTATCATTTATGTCATATGATTGTAGAGATTAAATCTCTCAAGATTTATGTGCCTAGATGAATACATTGTTTAGTATATTGATAAAATTTTGCTCTATAATAGAGATTCTTTAGTTATGGATATTAGAGTTTAAATTATTTGATGATGAAATGATTTTTATAAACATAATCACTTCCAATAATAAATGTTAGCTTTGGTGGTAAATATCTGAAATTGTAGGATTACTTTGATGATATGATTATATTTGTAGAAGCATATACATAGATTGGTAGTATGGGGGGAAAAGGTGCTATTGGATGTGCATAGATATCTAAGGATATAATACTTCTATTAGTCCAATATGTTGTAGGGATTTTGTTGGTTGTATATACAGAGTTGAAGTGCACTCAAGCATTCAAAAACAATCGGTCCATATTTTAAGGGATTTGTATTACAATATATCTGGTCAGCTATATTTTCAAGCCAAAATGACTTACTTCTCTTAATAAAAAATTTCATGGGACACTGTAACAAAAAATATACCATGCATCAAATAAAGTGGGAACCTGCAGACAAGTAGATTGATTATCATGATCATAGAATACTAACAAAAAAATTAACTCTAAAATCTAGTATTTTGTTGGGTGGATCTATGTCCAATAGGATGGAGAACCTATGGGGTTTCCTCTAGAAGGATCTCTCCATATTCTGTGAAAAATCATCATCTCTAATCAATAATGATTTTGTAGAGCACTTAGATAATCTCTATTATAATCATGTCACATGACAACATCTTCCCGTACTAGGATATAGAGCACCTCACTACTCTCAGTGCAGTTATTAATTTTGGAGTTAAGACGAATTGTAAACCTCAATTGTAACTGCATGCTTGTAGTAAAGGAGATGCTCTAATTTTTTATGGAAAAGTTGACAACCATGTTTGAAGTTAATTCTCTCTTTGAATTTTCTAAGGGAAAAATTCAAGAAAGTGCTAAAATCATAGCCCTTCATGTTTTTCCATGCTTATTGGCACCTAGTGTGGAAATTGAACCCAAGTGATAGAACAATTGCACTCACAAAATTGCTAATCAAACATGCAAATTTACACACAAAGGAGACTGAAATTGGAGCATAACACTAATCTGTATTGAATAAGTGTACAATAGCCAACCTTATGAAGTCATAGGCTGCTGCAATATATAATTACATGAGATATTCGAATGCATAAGGATGCCATTCGGAATAGTTAAAAAGTAGGCTTACTAAATCTAGTCAAATCCCCCATAGGTGCATAAAGCAGTTTCCAAATCTACCTAGAGGCTCACGAATTGGCAAAGTCAAGTAGGCAAGCTAAAAAGTGATGGAAAGACAACTCATACATTCTTTTATTAGGAGAAAAGAATGGAGGATGACGAGGGCAAAAAACAAGTCAACTACACCTAGTCTTACTTTCCCTTTTGCCATAAATCTCAATAAAGCAGGAAACTTAGCAGAAAAAGCAGATATGTGCTAGGGAGGATCTGGAATAAAGCAGATATGCTAAATATGGATTCTAGGAGGTTTCCCAAGTGCTCCATGACTTATTTTTAGCAAGTTTTACTTCTAGGACATGTGGAAGACAACTTGCATAGAGTGGAATATTGGAAACTAGGCAAATAAGACAAAAATGGATTAATTAATGTCTAAGGTAGCTAACTATGGGTTGATTATTCTAACACCCCCCCATTAAGCCTAACTTTATGAGTAAATATTATAAAAATATAGGGCCTAGCAACAAGTCTTAGTCACCCTTTACATACTGCATGTCCATTTAACCAAGGAAAGAGGCAAAAACCCAGTGGGAAAATCCTCCCTTAAACATGGACAGTAATACAAAATTTAAAAATCTTGTCATCAATCATGCTTCATAGCATGATCAACAATCCTCAGCAGTGATTTGAGATTGCTGAATGTCTTCTCACAAAAAACTTTGGTGAAGATGTCTGCTACTTGTTCTGAAGATGCACAGAAGAGTAGGTGAATGGTGCCATCATGCACAAGCTGTCTGATGTAGTGCACATGGATCTCAATGTGTTTGGTTCTCTATCTCTGAACTAGATCATTGTAGATTCAAATGGTGCTCTGATTATCACAATAGATAATATTTGAAAACTATGATTCGAAGCTACACTCACCAAGTATCCCCTGCAACCATAAACATTGAGTTGCTGCATTTACGACTCCTCTGTACTCTGCTTCTATAGATGAGAGTGCTATGGCACTCTTTTTCTTGCTTGAACAGCTAACTGGTCCTTCAACAAGCATGAACACATATCCCGATGTTGACTTTTGATCTGTGTTTTCACCTTCCCAATCACTGTCAGTAAACCTAATTAAATCAAGATCAGATTTAGCTTTGTAGAAGATCCCATGAGTTCTTGTTCCCTGAACAAAGTTAAGGATCCTTTTGGCTGCTCTCCAATGGATCTCATGAGGCTGATCCATGTATATTGAAGCCACACTTACTGCATAATAAATATCAGGTTGAGTGTGTGTAAGGTAAAGCAAACACCCAATTAATTGCCTATACAGTGTATTATTTACCATAGGAGAAGAACCTGCTTCTTCAAGCTTAACTCTTGAAAGGAAGGGAGTCTTGCTTGGCTTGCAATATTTAATGTTGAACTTGTTCAACAAATCCAAAGCATACTTGGACTGATGTACTTTTATTCCATGTTGGGATTGAGCAATTTTGAGACCCAAGAATTGGCTCAACAACCCCAAATCATTCATAGAAAATGCATGCTTCATTGCTTCCTTCAAGGAGGCAATCTCTTTCTTTGAAATTCCTATAATTAGAAGGTCATCAACATAAAATACAATAATCATCAAATAACCATGAATCAGCTTCAAATAAACATTGGGATCAGAGTTGCATCGAACAAAACTCAATGACAGCAGAAAGCCATCAATCTTGGCATACCAAGCCCTAGGGGCTTGCTTAAGCCCATACAATGATTAATTTATCTTGCACACAAAAGATGGATTAGAAACAAACCCTTGAGGTTGCTGCATGTAAATATCTTCAGTGATATCTCCATTCAGGAAAGCACACTTCACATCCATGTGATGTACCTCCCACTGCTTCGAAGCTGCAATGGCTAAGGCTAGTCTTATGGAGTCCATCTTTGCCACTGGTGCAAAGGTTTCATTGTAGTCAATACCATGTACCTGTGAGTAGCCCTTGGCTACCAATATGGCCTTATATTTCAAAGGTGAACCATCAGCAGCAAACTTAGTTTTGAAAACCCACTTACATTGAACTAGCTTCCTCCCTGGGGGAAGATCAACCAGTTCCCAAGTGTTGTTCTTCTGGAGTGAACTGAATTCTTATTTCATGGTTGTTTTCCATCTTGGATCATGTGCTGCTTCTTCATATGTATGTGGGTCTGATTCAACCATCAGATAGCACTTCTCTTCAAACAAAGGGTCTTTCATACACAGGGCACTCTCAAACTGAGATCTAGTCCTCCTAGGTTCACTAGGATTTCCAGCTAGTTCCCCAACTGCATGAATGGTATTTGATGCCCATTTTGGTCTTGTAGGACTGTCAATATATGCAATTAAATCATCATTATCAGACATATCAGAATCAGCAAACTCATTTTTCTCTTCACTTACATTCAATGGTTCTGGTGGTGAAGAAGACTCTCCAACTTCAACTGCTGCTAAAGGCTCTTCTTGGAATTGAACACTCCTTTCAATGAAGTATTTTTTTGTGCTCAAGTTGATAAGCTTGTACCCTTTTGAATATTCATAGTACCCCAAAAATAGACACTCTTGGATTTGGGGCTGCAAAGCCTTCCTCTTTTCTATTGGAATTCTAGCTTGTGCCCACTCCAAGCTTCAAAAGGAGTCATACCATCAAGTTGTTTATGAGGAACCCTATTCTGGATATAGGATGCATAGTTTATAGCCTTGGACCAAAAATTTGGTGGCAAAGTCTTAGCCTCCATAATACAAGTTTCCATCTCCTTCAGTGATCTGTTCTTTCTCTTAGCAACCCTATTCTGTTGGAATCCTGAAATGGGTCACATCTAGCTTGTGCCCACTCCAAGATTCAAAAGGAATCATACCATCAAGCTGTTTATGAGGAACCCTATTCTGGATATAGGATGCATAGTTTATAGACTTGGCCCAAAACTTTGGTGGCAAAGTCTTAGCCTCCATCATACAGGTTGCCATCTCCTTCAGTGATCTGTTCTTTCTCTCAACAACACCATTTTGTTGTGGTGTGTAAGGGATTGAATGTTGCATCTGAATACCTGCATCTTCACAATATTGAATGAACTCAGACTTGAAATACTCACCACCATTGTCAGATCTGAGGATCTTGAGTCTCCTCCTAGACTGGTTTTCAACCAAATCCTTTAAGACTTTGAAGAGGCCAAAAACTTCAGACTTATGCTTTAGGAAGTAAACCCAACAATACCTAGAAAAGTCATATATGAAGGTCAATGCATATTTGTCTTGACTCATTGACATATGACGAAATGGACCAGAAACATCACTATGGATCAACTCAAGAGGTGCATAGGTTCTCTCATGAATAGCTCTCTCAAATTTATGCTCTGGGTGTTTTCCTAGGATACAACCTTGACAGAATCCCTTGGAAAAATTAATATTTGGTAACCCTATGACCATTTCTTTTTCACTTAGATCGGAAAGATACTTATAGTTAAGATGGCCAAATATTTCATGCCAAAGCTTGCTTTCCTCATTAGCATGAATCATAAGAGAAGAAAGGTTTGAGTAGGGTAGAAAATGTGAAAACATGTATACCTTCGAAGTGTGATCTACAACTCCTTTTGCAATGACTTTACCATTCAAGATCTCTCTGATCTCAACATCATTTGGGGAGAATATGACCTTCTTTGGAGACCCTGTGTGGGTCATATAATACAATGACAAGAGGTTAGAGGCAAGAATTGGAACATACAATACATTACTGAACTTACCATGGTCAAGATCAATCCTTCCTTTCCCCAAAATGTCAGTGAGAGAGTCATCTCCCAGCACTATTGGTGGACCTTTCAACATGTCAAGAGAGGATAATGCCTTCTTGGTCAAAACCATGTGTCTTGAAGCTCCAGAGTCTATGATGAAGCTAGGTGAGCTTGATGTGCCAGCAACCAAAGCATGTACTCTCTCTCTCTGTCCTCTGAATTTGATCCTCCTTCCCTAAGCAATCAGGAAGGGAGATGTTATTCTTCTCCAGGAGTTGGTTCAACATGTCAATTTGCTTCTTCATGCAGTAGCTTTCAGGATGATATCCCTTACTGCAGTATGTGCACTTGCTCATTTCTCCTTTTTTCTTCTTATTCTGGAAGTTCTTCTTGGAGCCTTGGGGCTCCTCTTGAGACTTTTTCTTGTCTCTCTTTTTCTCAGGTGGCTTCTTATATTTCTTCTTTCCTTTTGAATCCACCCTAGAATATCCAGCAACCAAAGCTTGGTATTTGGAAGGTTTGATGGTGCCCATCATCACTAGTTTATCTTGTTCTTGTGTGAAGGATTCCATGAACTCTGCAAGCTTAGGAATCTTCTAGGCTCAAGTTGTCAACTTGGTGGCATGGAAGGTCGAAACAAACACTGAATAGTCAGGGCCAAGCTTCGAGAGTATGGCTAAAAGTAGTTTCTCTTTCTTCTTTTAGCTGCAAAACAAGGGATTTAAACTTGGAAAAGTAGAGTTGCAGGGATTCAAAGTTGCTGGGACTCAAAGAGATCAATTTATTCTTGATTTGATGTCCTCTCATCTCATCTATCTTACCAAAAAGCTCTAAAATATTCTCCCATACTTCATTTGGTGATGTCAATCCATCAAGATGGAAGAGGAGGTATCTTGATATGCTCAGACACAAAATACCATAGGCCTCATCCTTCATGTTGTGACATTTAATTTTCTTTGTAGCTGCATTGGGATCTACCTTAGTTTCCATAGTCACCCTGTAGAGACCCTTCTCTCTCAATAGTATCTCCATCTCTACTTTCCATTCAAAGAAATTAAATGGAGTCAAGATGATCTTCTGAGATTGATCCATAGCTTTGAACTGTGCCCTTCAACTAGGAAAATATGCTCCTAGTCAAGATGTCGAACCTGCAATAGCAATATGGAAGGAGAGAAATCGATATACAAAGGCTCTAATACCATGTGGAAATTGAACCCAAGTGATAAAACAATTGCACCCACAAAATTGCTAATCAAACATGCAAATTTACACACAAAGGAGACTGAAATTGGAGCATAACACTAATATGTATTGAATAAGTGTACAATAGCCAACCTTATGAAGTCATAGGCTGCTGCAATATATAATTACATGAGATATTCGAATGCATAAGGATGCCATTCGAAATAGTAAAAAAGTAGGCTTACTAAATCTAGTCAAATCTCCCATAGGTGCATAAAGCAGTTCCCAAATCTACCTAGAGGCTCACAAATTGGAAAATTCAAGTAGGAAAGATAATAAGTGATGGAAAGACAAATCATACATGCTTTTATTAGGAGAAAAGAATGGAGGATGATGAGGGCAAAAAACAAGTAAACTACACATAGTCTTACTTTCCATTTTGCCATAAATCTCAATAAAGCAGGCAACTTAACATAAAAAGCAGATATGCACTAGGGAGGATCTGGAATAAAGTAGACATGATAAATATGGATTTCAGGAGGTTTGCCAAGCACTCCATGACTCAGTTTTAGCAATTTTGACTTCTAGGACATGTGGAAGACAACTTGCATAGAGTGGAATATTGGAAACTAGGCAAATAATACAAAAATGGATTAATTAATGTCTAAGGTAACTAACTATGGGTTGATTATTCTAACACCTAGATAATTTCCTACTCTAGTCAAAACCTTGAAACTAAATGATGAAGGGAATATGTATACAAGAGTGGTAGTATGAATGAGAATTCCCATCGATTCCACAATTTCTTTAGGATTTACAAGCAAATCGAAAAAAATAATCATGAACTCATACCACCACCACTCTAAGCAAACATAAATGCAACTCAGGATATTGGAAAAAATGAGCAATGGTCTCCATCCTTTTAATCAATGTTTGGAAATACCCTCCCAATATTTATTGTATATCCTTGAAAACCACACATATAAAGTTAACTAAGAAACTAGATTCCTCAATGTATCTGCCATTGCTAGGCCTCTGCAAGCGCGATTCAACAACAATTTTTCATGGAGCAGCTTATGATACCTATTGTGAGTATTCCTAAAAAGGTTCTCCATTGGTGAGAATAGTAGGAAAATCAATTACTGAAGAGGGGGAATTTGCAGAGTAGAGATATTGGAGGCGTGGATTTTTTTTTAGGGAAGGTGTTGCCAATTATAGATTGAATATGTAGTATCTAGGATTCTCTTAAACCCAGGGAAATTAATATCCAAATGTTAGAAACTTTAAATTTGAAGTACATTCCAAAACACTTTCATGATGCTTAGAGCCTTGTTATTTATATATGAATCAAAGGTTCATTTTACATCCCAAATTCTAATCAAATGAGCAAAAATTATCTTCCACAAAATGATTCTAACCAGAAATTCCATCCTTCATGAGCCCCTTCCTATAAAGAGGTCGATTCCCACTATTTATGCAAAACCACACTCTTTATTTAAAATGAAATTTATTATATGTAGTAGTTAGAGGGTAGTGGTATTTCCTATTATATTTGGTTGTGGCATGAGTTTAATTATTTGATTGAACTTCCTCTATTCTATGGAATGTTGATGCATTTGTGTTAAACAATAATGGGATACACTTACGTCGTGATGCCACGGAGTTGCTCCTACTACTATAAAAAGTATCCCCTCCTCTTTCTCAAATGAGGATTAAAATAATCATCATTTTGATGTTATGTTGTCTTTAAATAGCGGTTGTTATCTATGAAATGATACACAATATCTATACAATTGAGTATATTTATGTTAGAATTTCATTTCACATTGATATTCATTTTTTGTTTCTTTTTTACTTGTTCCTCCTCCCTTACAAATGTAGTATTATTTAGAGCTCAATGGGTTGGATCAATCGATTTCCACCGATGTTGCTAGCTCAACCAATTGTCACAAATGTTGGTAGGCATTTGGATAGATTGTATTCTCAGTTCAAAGTCCCTTTGGTTAGTACCACAATCTATTCCAATAGTTTACTAAGGATATCCAAAAATGTGGGGAATCATCTTTTAGATTTCCCATGAAGTTTTCCTTGAGGAAAAATATAGCGTTGTTTGAAGTCCCTAATCATGATATATAAGTTTTCCTCCTTTTCTGAACTTGATTGCCTTAAAATTATATTTATTCCACATGTGAAGCCATACAATTTCCTTTATAAAGCTACCAATAACCACTATGATAAAGTCATTTGACATTTTTTTTCTTCATTTGAGTGGTGTTAGAAACATTCGAGTTTAAAACTACTCTAAAGGTTGTGTCTTATAATACTAAATACTATGTTGTTCTTTGAAAAAATGGTAACTGATATGTAATTTGTACCCAAAATAGCATCAAGGATGGAAAAATATAAGTACATATGAGGAAATTGTAAATAAAAAATTAATAAGAAGAGTTGAAAAGAAAGCAATGAGAATAGTTATAAAGGATTTTCCTAAAATAAGGATATATTCCCTTCACACTAAAAAATACTAATGAAACTGGGTGCTTGTAAATTTTCCTCCATGGAGATGACAAGGAGTTACAGTAAAGGAGAAAATTGAAAAAATCTAAGTAGAAGTGTATTAGAAGGAAGCCATCATTCCTTCCTATCAAGCATTAATTCATATCAATAATAGCAAAAAGACAATGTCTACCTGAAGAGAATACTTACCTAATAAGGTTTTCCTCCATCTCTTAAAGATGAATTCTTTAGATACCGCCACAACTATACAAATTATTAGAATTTTCATAATGGATCTATAAGTCAATTATAACCTCACTTAGAATTGTCATAGAGATAGCAGAAAACAAAAAAGAAATAATGAAGAATAAACATAAGAGAGAGAACTCAATTGGTATAAAATCCATATGATTATTATTCACCAATATTGTTACATTTATAATACATACTCAAGAAGGAAAATTGATATCCAAAGAGACAATTCGAATAGCTCATAGTAATAGAAGGCTTAGATGTTACTAATTCCCAAAATCTAGACAAGTGTTAATCCAATTACTGAAATCTAGAGGTCACGAATGGGAAAGATTAGACTTGGAAGGACATGAGTGACATAAAAATCAGCCTATGAGTGGGTTTTAAAAGAAAAATATTGAAGTGGTGTAAGGAAAAAACGATCCAATATTTCCCAAATCATCTTAGTGCATATTACTAATCCTAATGAAGGAGAAAAGTAGTAAAAGGTTGCCTTTGATAAAAGTATAATAAAACGGGAAATGCACTTTGTCTCATAAAGAAAATAAAAAATTATGAATTGTGGGTTTCAGAATAGTATATGATGGTCAAATTAGAACAACTAAGGTCCAATACAATTACATTAGGAAATGGGTAGTAAAAACACATGTAACAACTTACTAAACACCTAGGAACTTTAATGAAATTATTTTAACCAATGGTCTAGATGGAATTATGTTCCAACACCCCCCCTTAATCCAAAATGGTATTGAGCATGATAATTATTGAGGGCCCAAGAAACAAAGGCTATGGTAACCCATTACATTATTTATCCATATGAATTGAGGAATGAGGAAAACCCACATGTGGAAAATAATCCCTAAAAAATGGACATGAGGTACACTAGAAAATTGCTCCAAACTCCAAGTAGGCGCGGACTTGATTAGATGTATGGAGGAATATTTTTCTTGGTAAGAAGATGATGTTTCTACCATGTGATTTATCTCTGCATAGTCTACAAGTGAGTGAAGGTTCTCACCAAACTTGACCTTTGTGAGATTAGGTCCAAATGAGAATTGAGATGCTAGATCAATGAACTTTGAACCAAGAATAGGTCCAAATGAAGTAGAATCAGATCCAAATGAATGGTGGTGTCCTCCCTATTCTATGAAACTCTGAAAACATAGGAAGCATCATAGTAAGAGAGAATGTAATAACTCAATACCTCAAAACATCCAATGAAACATCAAAATGTGAACCATAGAGAGGCTTTGAGTGTGACTGAACTGCAACAACTGGATGATTATATTTAGAATTCAGATGTGAAGACCTTCAGAATGAATAGTTTTGAATATCAACTCCAAGAAAGTGGAACACGAGTCCCAAGTGTGCCAAGACAATGGAAAATGCACCACATTCTCCATCTTCAAAGGAACATTAGGGAAATGCACCATTCATCATAGAGGAATAGACATGAGGAAATGAAATAGTGAGAGTGAGGGTGAAACCAACAAATACAAACTATGATATGGCCTCCAAAACATCCAATTGATCAAATATCACTCCATCATCTAGTGAAGTATGCAAAGGATCATCCACAACTGACTTGTCATCCTCAAGATAAAAAATCAAAGAGTGACTGGAGAACAATGAGAGATTGAGATCACCAATTTCTTCATCAACAATGGAAACTTGAATATATTATTCATGTACAACTTCTTCATGGGAGGTAACAAAGGGAGAAGGATCCTCTACAAGGAGACTTGCACCAATTTGAAACTGTGTTGAGATTTCTCCCATTTTTCTTCTTCTTGAACTTGACTTCTGATAAATTGGACTTGCAAACAACACTTTGAATATCTATATGGGATATTAATTGATTTGATTCTAATGAGCTCTGGTTAAGACAATAGGAAAATTCATGAGTGCTTCACACAAAGGTAGTATCCAATGGATAAACCAATGGATTCAAGGCAATTGCCCTAGGATTTCTATTGTAAATCCACTACTAGTGGTCCGTTACTGCAAGAATCTATGCTCAAACTCGAAGCTATGATACCTTATTAAAATTTGAAAAATGGATCTAGAATTCAATTATAATCTCACTTAGAATTGCAACAGAGAGAGAAAAAAATAGAGAAGAAACACTAAAGTAGAAAGATATGAGAGATAACTCAATTGGTATAAACTCCATCTGATTATTATTCACCAATATGGTTACATTTATAATACATCCTGAATGAGGAAATTCAATAGTCAAAGAGACAATTCGAATAACTCAATAAAAGTCTTAGCTGTTACTAATTCCCCAAATCTAGACAAGTGTCAATCCAACTCAAAGTTAAAGGTCACGAATGGGAAATATTACACCTGGTAGGCCATGGGTGACATCAAAATCAACAGTGAGTGGATTTTGGGAGAAAAATATGGAAGTGGTGTAAGGAAAAAAAAACAAGCTTTTCCAAATCATCTTAGTGCAACTTCCTAATCCCAATATAGGAGAAAATGAATAAAAGGCTTCCATAAACTCAGAAAAGATGGATAAAAGAAGAATAAAGTAGGAAGTGTGCTTTGGATCATAAAGAAAAGAAAAAATTAGGAATGGTGGGTGCTACACTAGTCTATGGTGGTCAAATGAGGACAACTAAGGTCCACGACACTTAGACTATGAACTAGGTATAAAAACCACATTGAACAACTTACTAAACACATATGAAATTTAATGAAAGTGTTTTAACCTATGTTATAGATGGAATTATGTTCCAACAAGGATTCCCTAGCCAAAGATGTCTTCTTTGAAAAAGAGGCATGCACAATTTCATTGAAGAAAAAAGGCCACGGTGAACCACTTTCCCCTACTATACATTGAAATCCCTTCCCCCCTCTATCCATTCTCCCAAAACCCCCAACATATGTGTAGTTTGCTAGAAAATAGGATTTGTTTCTCCATCTAGGAATCAGCGCAAAAAACCCCAATCTCTCTGTAGTTTGGTAAGCAATAGGATTTATTTTATTTTATTTAGTTAGGTTTTAGTTTTTTTTTAATTTATAAATTTATTTTTATATAAATATAGACTTTATATATATGTAGTTAAATTTTATTTGTATGTATTATAAATTTATTTTATATGAATATAGACTTTATATATTAGTAATTGTAGGTGATAAATATATTTAAGTAATGAAGTCGTATGGGCAATCTTGGATTTGACATGTATAAATTTACCAAGAATTTTAGATTAACAACACATAAAAATGCATTGATAAAATTGACCATTCTTAATAGTTTAAATGATTCTATCGATACGATGTTCATTTCATCCATCCAAATGTTTGTAATGGAGCCTCATTATTTCTATGAAATGAAATTTAACATTGTAATGAATTGTCAAAATTATAATTTTTTACCAATGTTGTCGAGTGAGTATACACTTTACATGATCACTTGTGTTGTTGAATCCATCTACAATGTTACAATTTACTATATCTAGGGGTCTCTGAATTTATTTGCAGTGTTAAGATTTAGTAAATTGTACAAATTCATTGTCAAACTTGTAATTTTCCATTATCGGAGACACACAACTAAACTTATGAATAAATAAATGACCAATTCATATTATTCTTAATGTTATTGTTATGTGGTCATTTTTAGTTTAATTACTTGTTATCTAGTTGTGTATTTTATCCTATGACCAAATTGGTCATTTAGGTTGGTGGTTTTTAGTTGGATCACTTAAAATTGCTCAAGTTTGGTCTTTTAACCCTTGAAAAAATTGTGGTGACCAATTTTTTTGGTTGCTTGGTATCTTATTTTGTACATGTGAGTTATATTTAAAATTTGGGTGATGTCCCTCATGATGGACACATGGAGAGGTTCAATTCCCAAAATAATTCCATTCTTAGGATTGTTATGCATTCTGGATGATGGAATCATGTCCTAGATAATTTCATGTAGCTTAAATATTATATGGAGGCTTGGAGTTTTCTCAAGAATGCTTGGGTTTCTATAGTGTTTGTATGTAATGTCCCTAAAATTCATTTTTTTTTTGTAAGTTCAATAACACTGCTAATATCTAAGGGACATCTATAATTATCCTCAACATCGTATAAACTTAATAGGAACAATAGTTGTATTCTTGTTCTGAATTTTCTCTTGTAGGTTAATACAAGGTGTTCTATTTGCGTACGGTGATATTTATTGTTGTTTATTTGTATACTGATGTTTCTTGTATATTTATGTCGTTTATTTGTTTCAAACTGGTTTATAATGGATGTTTTAAATACGTAAACTAGTATTGTTTACTAAAATGACGTGGCTAAATCACCTCTACTTCTAAAGGGAAAGAGTGGCTGGACTTTCATACGACTCAATCAGAAAGGTAAGAAAGACTTCTATGGCTTGGGATTGCTTAGTTTGTTATGAACTAATGCTTGAGGTATCCGTTTTTTTGCAGGTGATATGTAGTTGATCCTATGCTGAGTGTAATTTCTAAAGGAGTAACAATACCTAGCAAACAAAGGTCCTAACCCTAAAAACTAAGGGTTAAATGCTTGGAGTAAAACATGACCAAAATAAACAAAGAGAAAAATACTATAGGGAAAGGGTAAAAATTGAAAACTTAGTGGGAGGTAGTTGTAACATTAATGTGATCCATGTGATGGCGTCATGGCTCCCTCCACGATGGTGCATACTTAAAACCATTCTTTATCATTTCGAAAACCCTATTTTACATGTTAGAGGAGGTGAGGGAGTGAGCTCCCTAGTTGGGGTTTCACTGGCATAGCGGGGACAAAGGAGTTGCAGGGTTGACCAAGTTGCTCAGGTATGCGCTCAATCCCCGCGGTTTACGTTTCTTACTCTAATCATTTTAGTATCTTGTTTAGAGCATGCCCTTATGCATGACTAGTTTTTTTGTGCTAGGTTCAACTTGGAGCAGCTTTCGGCTGTGCGAAAGGAAGACCATCGAGCCACAACATGGTAAGCCCATGCGCAAGGGTCTTAGCCTATGATTGGTCGTTCTATGTTTTGAGATTTGGGAAATATCTGTTTGTAGTTTTAATGGCTTCCCCATTAGAGTTTATAGGGGTTTAATGGGATTATAAGCCTGTTTAGGCATTGGTGAAATTTGCAATGTAATATTTAAATGTGGGTGAATTTACTACTTAATTAAAACCCTAATTGTGGATTTTTCATGGTTGAATCGTTGTTTTATGGATGGTCTGTATTTGTCTGATAGCTGGGTAAATTATTTAATGCATACGCTTACCTTATAGATTACATGAAATAGTAGAGGAGGTTATGTTGGAATCGTATAATTTTGTTGTTAGAAAGAATATTTCAATTTCAAATTATTTCCCTTGTCTGAGAAAGTGTTTGATGATGAGAGTGAATTCTGTTGTGATGGAGGTGTTCAACGTTAGTTGTGCTATTTCTAGCAATGACACGATGGTAAAATTGTTTTAATGTTTTTTATAGTTGGGTTAAAGATCATGTAAATTGTGGGCATAGTCTTTGCGTTTTGATGTTTTGATCTATGTATAATTCTCTGTGTTTAAATTGGTTTCTATGTGTATTTAAAAGAATGTCTAGAAAATGTAGTTTTATTACTTAATTTTAATCCGGAAAACGTTGTCGGGAGCATTGTATTTATTAGTTGGGTGTGAAGTCTATTGTGTATTTCACTTCACTGTAGAAGCATGGGAAAATCCCTAGCTCTATTCATTATTTAATTTTTTAATGTGGCTTAATACATTTGTAATCCAACGTTGAAAGAGTTGCCCTTCCTTCAACAGGGTTGTTGGCAACACGACCCTATGGGTTTTGATGGTTGGTTGGAGGGTGTTGTTATACCTTGGATAAGTTTAATCAATGGTTTAAGTAAAATCTAAATCTCTTTAAATTTTTACACACGTTTCTAACCAACGCTTATGGAAATCGATGGTTATTGGTTTATCGTTATTTTGTTTTATTTCCTTTAAAGTCATAAGCATGATTCCAACCAATGCTTATGGGATTCGATAGTTGGTTGGTTATGATGATAGCTTGGTTTACTTGTATGGATGGTTGTATATTTTATTTAGTTCTTTTTAATGGGTTAAGTAGGCTTTCATCCAATTCTATGCATATTTTATGAGGTTAAAAATTGTGTATTATAGAAACATTGAGTTATGTAGACTTGGACTCCCAAGGATGTAATCACTGGTTCACAAATATGTTTTAACGTTGGCCTGCCAATGTTATTTAGTTGATAGTTTATGTATTTGGTTATATCAGTAAATCCTTCGTGGTTGTTCTGTAATATTATGCTAAGCGTTTTATGTTTAAATCCAAGTTTATAATCTTGCGTGAAGATTTGTACAAGTGCTTAGTTTAAAATCTAGTTTTAATATCAGAGCTCTAGCACCAGCTTTGGCTAGCATGAATATTTTGTTGGAAAATAACTCTGTCCTATATTGATAAAATTCTTAAATAGTTATTTTATATTGTTGCTAGGATGTAGGATTTCTATGTGTGGATTCAACGTTGTTTACAATGTTTTGGGAAATGGTTTATCATAATCTTTATAAGGGATAAATGTTAAAATCTAGTCTAAACCCGAATACATTTATAGAATATTTGAAACTAATTTATCACAATCATTATAAGAAATTAACCCTAGATTTCATCCTAAACTATAAAACATTTAAAAACATTTCTTCACATAGATGAAGGATGATTTTCAACATCCAATACAAATCTTAATAGTTGTAATCCCAACCTGTAAACATAATTAAAAACATAAATAAAATATGGAACAAATAAACATCTTACTTGTAGTTATGTAGCTTGAAATGGCGCTATCACCCTGCACACTTCAACACACAAAATTAACAAGACATACTCTATTTATGACCTTAGAACTTCCACATTCCTCCCAACCATGACCCGGAACCATTTCTGGTTTTAAATCAGACCCCCCCTGAGCTAGCTCCAACATGCAAGAAAAAAATAGAAATCCTAAGGATGAGGCTGCAGGTCTTTGGAAGTCAGGCTCTGTATTCTTTAACTGTTGGATTTTGGAAAATTATCTCCAATCCCATCCAGGAATAATGATCAGATCCTCAATCCTTCTCTTTTCTCTTACTTTTATAGATATTATTTGGAAAAAGGGGCAGTTGGTTTAACTTGAGTTAAATCAAGATTTTACTATTTTCTTGAAAATAGTTCTTAGTTTGAGTTTTATGTAATATATATTAATTTTTGTTAACTATTAACTTTCTACTAGTTCCTATTTTAAGTTTAGAAAAGAATCTTTATTTATATATTTATTAAAAATAACTTGGTATAAATATACCTATTATATAGAATTACTTATTCAGTTTAATCATCTATTATTATTCATGCATTAAATAGCATAACTTTTTTATTCAATGCTTCTTTAGTTTATGTTAATTCTTTTAACAAGACCTCATGTAGCGTTTGGTTGGTCAACTAGGATAGGTAACTCTAGATTTCCTTGCATGTTGGATTACCTCGTATTCGTGGAAGTATCTTGCAGTCCTTGATGAGAAATAATAGATTGGAATTTCAATTAATCAACTTAAATAAGTATGATGAAGGTTGGTGCTATTCAGAGTCTTTCCAACTCAACACCCTTTAATTACAGTAACCCCTAGTGCTATTTATAGCATATGCTCAACACTAGGTTATTTTTTAAGGATTCTAATATTATACTTAAGTATAGTATTCTAGGCGATTGTTCTGGATTGAAAAAACATGTTTATAGATTGGTAGGCGAATATTAAATATGAAACAAAAAATTAACACTGAAATGTATAAATTTTGGCAAATATTATGATAAAAAAACATATTTTATGTAAATATAGGCGATATTAGACACCAAATAGCGAATTTATTTTCTAGAAAAAAACCAAAAAAATAGCCAATTGGTAAAATTTCGCCACTAAAAATTACCATGCTCAACACTAACAAACATGTGTTACACTTGTACATTTCTAGAGCCTTTTGCTCAACACATGCATTTGTACAATACACCTAAGGATACAATGGCCAAATATCTGATGCTCCAGAGCTTATGATGAACATCATGTTGGAGTGCTCCAAGGCTTATGCCCAACACTTCATCCTTTACTTGTTGGGGTTACCTGTGTGCTCCAAAGCTTACGCTCAACACATAGTCTCATAACCATGTGCCCCAGGGATTATTCCCAACACTTTTACCTTTTTCCTACTGGGGTCACCTATGTGCTTGAGAGTTTACGCTCAACACATAGTCTCATAACCCATGTGCTCCGGAGCTTACGCTCAACACATAGTCTCATATTCCCAACACATCATAAAAATAAATCATGTATATCAGTCTTTTGTGTTAGAATAATCAACCCATAGTTACCCAGATTTGGCATTAATTAATCATTTTTTTCTTATTCCTAGATTCCTAGATTCCTTACTATGCTAGTTGGCTTCCACATGCACCTAGAAGTCAACACTTGCTAAAAATGGGTCATGGAGCACTTTGGAATCACATGGAAACATTTTTAGCATGCCTGATTTTATTCCTGGTTTGTAAAAGCACAGTTCTACTTTTTCTGAAAGCTGCCTTGCTTTACAACAGTTTTAAGGCAAAAAGGAAAAGCTAGTCTAGGAGTAATTGCCTTGTTTTTTTCCCACATCATCCTCCTTCCTTTTATCCAAAAAAATGAATGTATCTAATATATTTCCATCACTTATTAGCTGGCCTATCTAATTTATCCAATTCGTGAGCATATTTTTAGATTGGCAAAGTCTTTCTTGCACCTATGGGGGATTTGACTAGTTTTAGTAAGCCTGCTTTTTGACCAATTTGAATAACAACCTTATGATTTTGAATATATGATGTAATTATATATTTGAGAAGCCTATTACTTCATATTTTTTTCTTATGTACACTTATTCAATACAGGATTAATTTATGCTCCAATTTCAGTCTCCTTTTGTTTGAATTTTGCATGTTTGATTAGCAATTTTGTGAGTGTAATTGTTCTATCACTTGGGTTAAATTTCCACATGGTATTAGAGCCTTTGTAGATCAATTTTATATCCTTCCAAATTTTTATTTCAGGTTTGAAATCACCGACCGGGAGCACATTCTGTTGACTGGAGGGCACAATTGCTGAGATATGGACCAATCTCAAAGGATCATGGTGACTCCATTCAATTTATTCGAATGGAAAGATGAGATGGAGATATCGTTGAGAGAGAAAGGTTTCTACAGGGTTACCATGGAAACTGAGGCAGATCCCAATGAAGTTACAGAGAAAATTAAATGGCACAACAGGAGGGATGAGGCCTATGGTCTTTTGTGCTTGAGCATTTCAAGAGACCTCCTCTTTCATCTTGATTCAATGGCATCAGCTAATGAGGTTTGGGGGAATATTGAAGATATTTTTGTAAATACAGATGAGATGAGAGGACATCAAATGGAGAATGAATTGATCTCCTTGAGTCCCAGTAGCTTTGAATCATTGTAACTCTACTTTTCCAAGTTTAAGGCCCTTATTTTGTAGCTAAAACAGTGTGGGATCGAAAAGAAGAAAGAGCAACTAGTATTGACCATACTCTCAAATCTTGGTCCTAACTATTCAGTGTTTGTTTCGACCTTCCATGCCACCAAATTGACAGCTCGAACCTGGAAGATGCCTAATCTTGCTGAGTTCATGGAATCCCTCACCTAGGAGAAAGATAAATTGGTAATGATGGGCACCATCAAACGTTCCAAAGACCAATATATGGTTGTTGGAGATTCAAAGGTGGATTCAAAAATCAAGAAAAAATCTAAAAATCCACCTAAGCAAAAGAGAGACAAGTCAAAGTCTGAAGAGGAGCCCTTGGGATCCAAGAAGAACTTCCAGAAGAAGAAGAACAAAGGAGTGATGAGAAAGTGCGCATATTGAAGTAAGGGCTATCATCCTAAGAGATCTTGTATGAACAAGCAAATTGACATGTTGACCCAAATCCTAGAGAAGAACAACATCTCCCTTCTTGATTTCTCAAAGAAGAGGGAAGGAGGATCAAATTTAGAAGACAAGGAGAGAGTACATGCTTTGGTTGCTAGCACCTCAAGCTCACCTAGCTTCATCATTGATTTTGGAGCTTCCATACATATGGTCTCGACAAGGGAGGTCTTCTCCTCTCTTGACATGTCGAAAGGTCCACCAATAGTTTTTGGAGATAACTCTCTGACTGACAATATGGGGAAGGGTAGGATTGATCTTGACCATGGTAATTTCAATAATGTGTTGTATGTTCCAGGTCTTGCCTCTAATCTCTTGTCAGTGTATCGGATGAATCACACTAGGTCTCCAAAGAAATCCATCTTCTCCCCTAATGAAGTTAAAATCTCAGAGATTTCGAATGGTAAAGTCATAGAAAAAGGTGTTGTAGATCACACTTCAAAGGTATACAAGTTTTCCCATTTTCTACCATACTCAAACCCCTCTGCTCTTCTCACCCATGCTAATGAGTAAAGCAAGCTTTGGCATGATAGATTTGGCCATCTTAACTATAAGTATATTTCTGATTTGAGTGACAAATATATGGTCATAATGTTACCAAAGATCAAGTTTTCTAAGGGAGTATGTCAAGGTTGTATCCTAGGAAAACACCCAGAGAACAAATATGAGAGAGCTAGTCATGAGAGAACCTTTGCATCCCTTGAGTTAATACACAGTGAAATTGCTGGTTCATTTCCTCATATATCCATGATTCAAGCCAAATATGCACTCACCTTCATAGATCACTTTTCCAGGTATTGTTGGGTCTACTTCCTAAAGCACAAGTCTGAAGTTTTTGACCTCTTCAAGGTCTTTCGAGCCCTGGTCGAGAACCAAATTGGGAGGAGACTCAAGATCAGCAGATCTGACAATGGTGGTGAGTATGTCAAGTCTGATTTCATCCATTATTGTAAAGATTAAGTTATCCAGATGCAACATTCTATTCCTTACACACCACAACAAAATGGTGTTGTTGAGAGAAAGAACATATCACTCAAGGAGATGTCAACTTGCATGATGGAGGCTAAATATTTGCCTCCAAAGTTTTGTTCTGAGGCTATAAAGTATGCATCCTATATCCAGAAAATGGTGCCACATAAGTATCTTGATGGCATTACTCCTTTGAATCTTGGAGTGGGAACAAGCTAGATGTGACCCATTTCATGATTTTTGGCTCAAAGGCTTGGGCTAGAATTCCAACTGAATATAGGAAGGCTTTGCAACCCCAAAGACAAGAGTTCCTATTTGTTGGGTTTTCTAAAGATTCAAAATTTTACAAGCTGATAAACTTGAGCACTAACAAATCTTTCATTGAAATAAGTGTTCAGTTCAAAGAAGAGCCTTTAGCAATAGTTGAAGTTGGAGAGTCCTCTTCACCACCACAACCATTGATTGTAAGTGAAGAGACTAATGAGTTTTCTTATTTTAATATGTATAATAATGACGATTTAATTGTAGATCCAACATTCCTACAAGAAAAAAATGGGAAGCAAGGACCATTCATACAGCTAGGGAGCTAGCTGGGAATCCTAGTGACACTAGGAGGACTAGATCTCAATTTGAGAGTGCCCTTTGTGTGAAAGATCCACTCTTTGCTGAGAAATGTTATTTGATGGTTGAATATGATCCTCATACATATGAATATCCAGAACATGATCCAATATGGAAAATAGCCATGAAAGAAGAATTTAGCTCGCTCTAGAAGAACAACACATGGGAACTAGTTGATCTTCCCCCAGGGAGAAAGCTAGTGAAGTGTAAGTGGGTCTTTAAAACTAAGTTTGATGCTGATGGATCACCTTTGAAATACAATGAAATATTGGTAGACAAGGGCTACTCTCAGGTACATGGTGTTGATTACAATGAGACCTTTGCACCAGTGGCAAAGATGGACTCCATAAGGCTAGCTCTAGCCATTGCAGCTTCAAGGAAATGGGAGGTACATCACATCGATGTGACGTGTGCCTTTTGAAATGGAGATCTGAATGAATATATTTATATGAAGCAACCATAATTTTTTGTTTATAATACATCTTTAGTGTGCAGGTTAAATAAATCATTGTATGGGCTCAAGCAAGCCCCCAGGGCTTGGTATGCCAAGATTGATGGCTTTCTACTGTCACTAAGTTTTGTTTGATGCAAGTATGATCCGAATGTCTATTTGAAGCTGATTCAATAGTTATATAATTATTTTTTTTAATATTTGGATGACCTACTAATTACAGGAAGTTCAAAGAAAGTGATTTCCTCCTTGAAGGATGCAATGAACCATGCTTTTTCCATGACGGATTTGGGATTGTTGAGCCAATTCTTTGGTCTCAAAATTGCTCAATCCCGACATGGAATCAAATTCCATCAGTCCAAGTATGCTTCAGATCTTCTCAACAAATTCAACATGAAATATTGCAAGCCAAGCAAGACTCCATTCCTTTCAAGAGTTAAGCTTGAGGAAGCAGGTTCTTCTCCTTTGGTAAATAATACACTATATAGGAAATTGATTGATTGTTTTCTTTATCTTACACATAATCGACCTAAATTATATTATGCAGTTAGTGTGGATTCAAGATACATGGATCAGCCTCATGAGATCCATTGGAGATCAACCAAGAGGATCCTACACTTTGTTTAGGGAACAAGGACTCTCATGGGATTTTCTATAAAGCAAAATTTGACTTAGAGCTAGTTGGATTTACTGACAGTGATTGGGCAGGTGACAACACAAATCGAAAGTCTACTTCAGGATATGTGTTCATGCTTGAAGAAGGACGAATCAGCTGGTCAAGTAAGAAGCAGAGTGCCATAGCACTCTCATCTATAGAGGTAGAGTATAGAGGAGTTGTGAATGCAGCTACTCAATGTTTGTGGTTGTGAGGGATACTTGGAGAATGTGTTTTCGAATCAGAGTTTTCAATAGTCATATATTGTGATAATCAAAGCACTATTTGAATATCCACTAATCCAGTTCAAAGATAGAGAACAAACCACATTGAGATCCATATGCACTATATCAGGGAGCTTGTGCATGATGGTACCATTGCTCTACTCTACTGCGCATCTTCAGAGCAAGTAGAAGATCTCTTCACCAAAGTATTATGTGAGAAGGCCTTCAGTAATATCAAATCATTGCTATGTATTGTTGATCATGTGGCGAAGTATGATTGATAACAAGATTTCAAAATTTTTGTTTATTGTCCATGTTTAATGGAGGATTTTCCCACTACGTTTTTGCCTCTTTCCTTGGTTGTATGGACATGCAGTATGTGAAGGGTGACTAATCCTTGTTTGTATGCCCTATATTTTTCTGATATTTACTCATAAATTCAAGATTAATGGGGGTTGTTAGAATAATCAACCCATAGTTACCCATATTTGACATTAATTAATCATTTTTTCTTATTCCTAGATTCCTAGATTCCTCACTATGCTTGTTGGCTTCCACATGCACCTAGAAGTCAACAATTGATAAAAATGGGTCATGGAGTGCTTTGGAATCATCCTAGAAACATTTTTAGAATGTATGCTTTTATTCCTGGTTTGTAAAAGCACAGTTCTGCTTTTTCTGAAAGCTGCCTTGCTTTACAACAGTTTTAAGGAAAAAAGGAAAAGCTAGTCTGGGAGTAACTGCCTTGTTTTTTTCCCACATCCTCCTCCTTCCTTTTCTCCAAAAAAAATAATGGATATGATATATATCCATCACTTATTAGTTGGCCTGTGCAATCACTACTACATTTTGACCAAAAATCCGACGGCAGAATTGTCGAATTTTCAACACTTCCCTATCGCATGTACGACACTATGATTTTTTTTAAGCGTCGGAAACATTTCGTCGGTTATCCGACATCTTTCAAAACTGTCGGTTAAGCGACACCTCAGTTTACCGTTGGTTAAATGTAAAGCGTCGGTTAAGCAACAGAATATCTTCGATGGTAGTGAATTTTTTTTGAGAAAATAACCTTCATGTCGTCGGTTAAGCGACAGAAAGGCCGTCGATTAAGCGAAGGTAGTCAAATTTTTTTTTTAAATAACCTTCATTCCGTCAGTTAAGCGATGGCTATAACCGTCATGCCGTCGATTAAGTGACGGATATAGCCTTCATTTCATCGGTAAAGCGACAGTTATAGGCATCGCTTAACCGATGCCTGTGAGTGTTTTAAAAAAAAAAATACAAAAGCATGTGCAGTGCATACTTTACTAGAGATCTTTTACGCCTGTGAGTATATATATTGTGCTCAGTTTCTACGCAAATTTTTTACACCTTGGGCACAGATTTTCACCAATATTGCAGATACGTTGTTTATAATGCAATTATGTTCTACCATACACCTATATAGTGCTCATTTTCTGAGTAAACTTTCTGGCACCACTGAACCAGGAAAGAGACAAAGATCAATAAAGTCCATGATGAAAGCATTCACACTAGAGGAAGTTGAACCTAGAATACTTGTCTGAGTATGGGAATGCACATTATAGCAACCATGCTTGTACAGGAACTCGAAAGTATTAACATGTTTTCTAAATGCAAGGGGAAACATTGCATTACATAATGGTTTAAGAAAAAATTAAATTTCAAACATGAATGAAAACAACTCAAGGTATACGAATTTGCCACAGGAAGATAATGAATGCTTGTGAAACAAATTGCATGTATATGCAACGCTTTGAGATGCCGATAGCAATATTCATTCACTATTATTCAACATTGTAACCAAAATTCAAAACTCAATCTAAAACCACAGATACTATACAAAATTTGTCACAAGAAATGAATGAAGGCACACGAAGCAATCATGAAACTATTGTTTTATACTAAATAATAAATACTAGCTGGCTGTTAAATTCAACAATTAATAAGAGTGTCTTGCCCACAGCAGCGAATAATTTCTGTCCGAGTTACATGTTTTTGCTTTGCATTCCTCTATGGTGCAGATCTCTTAAATTTCATGAAATGCCCACATGTCATTGGGAAGATCAAGTCCATATATGAATGCCAAAATCATAGAATGTGAAGAAATACTAAGCGAACGGAGCAGAAAACCCTCACCTGCACCAATTGCATATACATTTTTAAGACCTCCCATGACTTCATGTGTGACGAAGGAAATTTGCTAGGGGTTTTTCCCACTTCTCTGATCTGCATATTCAGGCATTAGCATACTCCTTGTTGTATACTTCTGACACTATATTTGGTCCTCCAAGATAGAGTATATTTGATATAGGGACATTCGATGGAAACCAGAAACATGGATAATAAGATAAATACAAAATAAATCCACAANCACTTCCTTGAACATTTTCACAAAGCATGCTTTAACCTGTTACATGAACTTGTTATGAGGTGTGCCTTATCCATCGAACTTGAAGAACACCTAGTAAATAAAGTTTTGAAGGTAGAGAATGGGAGGTTTGCTTATACTGATGATGCTCTTGTTCTTGTAGCTCACATTCTTATTATAAGGACATCCACAGGGTCCAGTTTGGGAGATGACTCCTTAAGACTCAAAATCTGCAAAGGCTACGCTGGTTTTATTGTTGAGAAAGTGAAAGCTACATATTCAGGGTGCTTAAATATCCAAGAAGTTTGTGCAAGTCTTCCATCCCTATTTCATTTGGAAGTTCTTCTCATGGCTTTTCATTCTTCAAATGCATTTGAAAAAATCAAAATGGTAGAGAATATTTTTTCTACCCTCAGCAATGTAAGATGTCCTCCAGTGGAACTTAACAACACACAATTGGTTTGCTGGTCTTTGCTAATAGCACACAATATTCATACCAATCTAATCAATCAAGGCAAAAAGTAGTTTAACAACCAGCTCATCAATTATTTCATCAAGCTGTCTATGATTTTTTGCTTATAATGGTAGGATGGAAAAATATTCAACAGAACAATGCAACTG